>CAAKHG010035023.1:0-10772 GCA_901007715.1 Dactylopterus volitans
AGAGAGTCTGTGGCAAGAAAACCCACCTCAAAACAAACAAATTGTTGACACAGGACTCTTACCGACCCACACACACACACACACACACACACACACACACACACACACACACACACACACACACACACACACACACTTGAGCTGAGCCCCCTTTTGTCCTGACAGACACACACCGTCTTATCAGCAGGACCACAAACCTTCTCTTTTGTCTCAGTCCTGACAGAGCAGAAATCCCTCTCTCTGTCTGTCTGTCTGTCTGTCTCTCTCTCTTTCTCTGTCTGTCTATCTCTCTGTCTATCTTCCTGTCTCTCTCTCTGTCTCTCTCTCTGTCTCTGTCTTACTCTTTCTCTGTCTGTCTGTCTGTCTGTCTCTCTCTCTCTTTCTGTCTCTCTGTCTGTCTGTCTCTCTCTCTCGCGCTCTCTCTGTATCTCCCTATCTCTCTGTCTCTCTGTCTCTCTTTCTGTCTCCTCCCCTCTCACCCTCCCTCTCTCTATCCCTGTCTCACTCTCTCTCCCCCCTTTTTTCACTCTCTCTCTCTCTCTGTCTCTCCCTTTCACTCTCTCCCTCTACACCCCCCTCCCTCCTTCCCTTCCCTTTCCTTTCTGTCTCCTTCCCTCACTCTCCCTTTCTCTATCCCTGTGTCTCTCTCCCTCCCTTTTTCTCTAGAGACCCTCTATCTCTGTATCTCTCTCTATCCCTTCCTCTCTCTCTACCCACCCCCCGTCTCTCTCTCTCTCTGTCTCTCTGTATCTCTCTCCCTCCCAAGTATTAAAAATAGCCGCCGCCGAATGAGTAACTGAGGAACCCTTTGCATTTAATAAGTTGATGATAAACCCCAGCGAGGCGCGATGAGTAATAGGGAGCAAAGCCGAAACTCAGGGGGGCGGGGGCTGATGGTGGGGGGGGGGTCGTAACCGTGCTCATCCACAGAAGTTGCGGCGTAACACACGAAGGGGAATAGCGATTGTTTCATCACTGATATGATTAAACAGATTTCTTACAAGAGACGGCAAACGGGCGGCCGCCGGTTTGGTCCCTGCGCCGCGGGAGAGTCGAGCCGTGGGTCCTTGTGCAGTGCCGATGTCACGTCCTCATGCCAAAGACACATTATCGTCAAGTTCGTAAAAGCTGTTGCATGTAAAGTTGATGGCATTGACCCCCTCTCTGGATAGCCATGACTAATCAGTTGTTGTTTTTTTTCTTTTTAATGTTGTAAAATAATGAAAAAAAGCACATAGAGCGGCAACAACTGATGATACAATTTCTCAACTCGTTTCCGCTTGACTGCTCAGTTACTTGGGCGGCAGCCCCTTAAAGGTGCAGTACGTAACATTTCCTCATTCGGACGTGGAGAAGCGAGACGACGTGTCCTCTAATTTGGTCGAATTACGCCCTCAATCCCGTCCGCTTTCTCCGACTGGGGCTCCGTTTCCTTTAGCCGCCCTACAGCAACAGCGGGGACGAGCGCTTAGACGCCGTCCGACCCCTCAAAAGGCGATGGAGGTTTGCTCGCCCGGGCCGAGACCTGCTCTCCCTCGAGCCGCCAAGCATCCCCACAACGTGGCGTTTACCGTCCCGGCTTTTTGCCCCTGACTCCCCTCGGATTCTCTAGTATTTGGTGATATTTCCCACAGAAACCGAAGAAGAGGCGCTCCCGTTCCCCTCAAAAAAAAAAAAAAAACGGGTTATGTTTGTTCCGGTTGGACCCGGAACCAGAGGATGTGGAGGCCATTCTCGAGGAGCTCGCCGACAGATCACACGGCAAGAGCTTGACCTGCGCTAGCCCCACCAGCTCCACGACTCCTCGCCAAGGAGGTCTCTACTAGATCAGATTGTTGACCTACCGCATTGCCAAAGCCAACCAGGTAACACACACATGCACACACACACACACAGAATAAAACATAATAGCGTTTCCCGCGTCTGTCTGTCATCTCCCTCAGCATCTCCCGCTGCTTCCTCTCCGCCACGTCGCGCATCAGCGCCCGCAGACGGGCTTCGATAGGCGACGGCACAAATTCTAATCTTGTGCTGTCACCCCCGCTGGCCTGCATTCGGGGGTCTTCATGAATGAGATGAGATTGGATTTTTTTTTTTTTTATTCTATTTTTATGTTTTTCATCGCCGCGCCTCCGACGTGTGTTTTTCCGATCCGCTCAAGTCGGCCCGCAGCTTCGAGCGAATGAAGAGGAGGCCTCTGTGTGCCGCCTCAGTTACCGCGCGTACGTGGAGCGCCGGCGGATACGAGCGTGGTACCTTGCACTGAATAACCAGGGCCGCGAGGAGGGCGGAGCCCCGCGTGCCCTCGGTCTTCTCCGCCGTCGGCCCGGCCCCGGCGTCGCTGTTGTCGTCCTCCTCGTCCGACCGGAGGCTCCTCTCGCTCTCCTCCAGGGACTCCCGCTCCTCCGTGGAGTCGTCGGCCGTGCTCTCGCTCTTCTCCTCGGCGTCGGCCGGCCCGTCCTTGGTGTCGGCCAGCGGCGAGCGGACCCTGGTGCCGGGGTCACGGGCCTCGCCCCGCAGCCGCGTGATGTTGCCCTCCAGGAGGCGCCGCTGGACGATGCTGTGGGGTTGCTAGAGGACGGGGGGGAGACCCGGGAGAGGCAAGACGTCAGAGGGTTCTCAGGTGCCACAACGACCTTCACAATAAACGTGCGCCGATCAGCCGTAACATCATGACCACTGCACGTTTACCACAGAATGTAATGCGACGCCCCTGCAATTATTTTTTTTCCCCCTCGGTCTGTTTGAGAGAGGCGTCGACGCATTTTAGCGATTGTTATCAGGACTGTAATTTGTGACGCTGAGCTACGCTGAGAGGCGTCCCTAATATTTTGGCCACGGCAGCATAACAGCGTCCCAGATTACAGTCCCAGTGACAGTCATCAAAAATATGCCTCTCTCAAACAGATGCAGTGAAAACTCGAATTAAAACTCCTCCTGGGGTGAGACTCTATTGCACGGCGGCTGCCTCACGTTCTGCGGCGAACACGCCGCGGTCATGATGTTCTGGCTGATGGGCGCGTACTTCCTGTGCTGAGCTTTCGTCCTCGTTTTTTCTGACTAACTGCAGACTTTGAGTCGCAGAAATCGTTCAGCCATCAAAATGTTAAGCTTTCGGGACATTCATTCATCCCCCAGTTCGAACTTTTCATTAACTTCAGACACGTTTTTTGTCATAATTACATGAAAAAGTTTTTATGGAAACGAATGGACTTGAATGACTGGGCTGCGTCGCCATGGCGGCCACACTTTGGTAGCCTGTATGATGTCATATACTGTGTTACGCCTGCAAATTCAGCTCTTGGATAACTATTTATACCTCAGACTCCATTCTTACGTCCGTGACATCAAAGCTTTCTATAATTAGATCTTACCAAACCTTCAGCTCTCTTAAGCTTTGACGACATTTATGCCTCTTTTGAGCTTTTTTCAACCCTTTTTATCTTCTTTTTTTTCTTTTTTTTTCGCTTCAGCAGCTCAGTTCAGTATTTCACAATGATTTTCTGCAGGGAAAGTCATTTTATGGTCGTTAATTAGTATTTCATAGCCTAAAATGAGTCATTCTGGCGCATTTATTTGTTCCCAAATGCTGCTTGAGCATTCTATACACACACACATGCACACACACACACACACACACACACACACACACACACACACACACACACACACACACACACACTGTGCCGGGCTTCTTTCGCAAGCGCCGCCCTAGAGGGGAAACGCAGCCTCAGGACCAGGGAATACCTGCCTCACGCGCGGCGAAGCATGTTTCTGAAGCCAAAGTGTATCATGCTGCGACGAGCGGCGGCCATTTTTGGCCTGGCAACGCGAGCAGTTTGAGCAAGTGTGTGTGTGTGTGTGGCGGTTATCACACACGTCGTCCTTCCCTTCCTCTTCCTCCTCCTCCTCCACCGCCTCCTGCCCACGAGAACGAAATAACCCCCCTATGCCAGTCTAGATTTAAACAGCCGACCGGAATGTCAGTTTAAAGTGGCTGAAATGAATTTAAAAAAAAAAAAAAAAAAAAGGACAATTACAATGCGATGAAAGCCGTTTCGGTGGAGGATTTCTGCCACGGTAAAATATTTATGGCTGCGCAAACAAAATTCGAACCATTTACTGTGTGCCGAGGTTGCGTGTTTTGGGCTGGGCGCGTTTAATAAAAAGAAGAACAAAAAGAAGAAGAAGAAAAAGAAATTGATTTGGGCCGATCGCAGACAGATTTCCCACTGTTTCAAAACAGCGTTTGGCCGGCGACTCGCTGTTCTCCCGCTCCCGGAGTAAATTATGTTTTGGCTGCCTGTTCCTCCGTAATCTAATCGCATCGCTGCTCCGCCAGCGCCGAGTCTGGCCGCTGCTGCTTTTTTTTTTTTTTCTCCCTTCCAGCCGGCGGCGGCGCTTTGAAGGCGGCTCGCTTTGAACGGTGAAATCAGCGGGGATGCAGCCGGCCCCGCCTGCGCCCCAAAACCGGCCGGAGCGCGGGAAAAGGCGGCGAACGCCGATTGCGGGGCCCCGACGAAGTGAGAGGAATCTCCACCCGACGCCGGCCTCCAATTGGCCGCCGTCCGCGAGAACCCACCACTTGAAACGCTCGTGAGCGGAATACGGATGAAGCCGGGGGTCAGTCCCCCGCCCACTCCGCGGAGGCAGGAAAGTAAATAAGGTCGGGCCCCGTGACACCGAGCGCGGCTGCGGCAACATCGGCCTCCCGCCCCGGCCGCGTCGCCAGCGTCCGTGGAATCGTGTCATCGCGATTCACGGCGCGGCGTTCCCCTGTGTGTCAGACGTCCAATCTGTGGATGTGAAAAGCTCGAGTCGACGCCTCCGCGCGCCGCCGAGGGCTCGCTTCGGCCGCCTGTCGCTTCCAAAGCGCTATATTATCTGATGGTTTAAAAAAAAAAAAAAAAAAAAGATGACAAAAATATTAAGGCCTCAGCACCCCTGCAGTATATCTTTTCTCAGGCTGCTCTCCCACCAATCTGCGGGGCTTTTAGGGCCAAGCAGCGGCACAGCATTTAAAAAAAAAAACCATCCAGTAATCACCCTCCGTGTCACCGGGTTCCGTTTAGCTCGCTCTTTTCGGGCTCCAGCTGTGGCCGAGGAGGGCCGAGCCGGCTGAGATACAGGAAGCGATAATGGGGCCGCCATTATCTCTCATTCTTTCCCTCTTCCTTTACTCTCACGATTTTATTCCATTATTTTTGTGTGTGTGCGCGCGCGTGTGTGTGTGTGTGTGTGTGTGTGTGTGTGTGTGTGTGTGTGTGTGTGTGGTTTCATTTCCCTCTCCGGTGTGCTCCTCTCCTCATTCTCCTCTCCTCCGTCCCTCATTTCCTCCCCTTATCGCTCCCTCACCTTTCCTCCTCCCTCCTCTTTCATTGCATTGTAATTTCCCAAAAGCCAAAAATTTAATGAGCTTTTTTTTTTTTTTTTATTTAATTTATTTTCCCCCCCTCCCCCACGCTACCACCCCACCTTTTTAGATCCCATCCACAGGTCATTCAGCAAAATATGCCGGAATTCATTTCACCGCTAGCATCGAAATGCAATCAGATGTTCTTCCGCGCCGAACGATAACACCGGTGCACTTTCAGCACTGAGCAGCCGACAGCGTTTGAGTCATTAGCCGGCGAGCCGGCGAGCCGGTGAGGCGGTGGCGGCGTGGTAGCGGCGGCGTGGCGGGGGTGGCGTGGCGGCGACGCCGGCGGCGTGGTCCTCAGGTGTTTGCCACCTTAAATCCTTGCCCCACCTTCCCTCGAATCACCTCCATTACAAGCCTGCTGGCTCCGGTTTTAATCCCCTCGGATTTCGTGCGGGGCATTTTCACGGCAGGCGCCCGCGACGGGCCCTGTCCGCCGCCGCCGTTCCTCGCCTTCCCCCCCGACACGCCCACTTCCCAACTCCTCCGGGGCCTCCTCACCCTATTCACCCTCACCCTGGACGCCATCTCATCTGGACTTTAATTTCCTCCTCTCCTCTCGTCTCCTCCCCGCGTTTGCGTCGCTCTCCCCTTCCTCCGCCGTCACGCCTCCCGTCCCCGTGTTTGTCTCCATCGCTGTGATCTCTCCTGGTTTCTCTCGGCGCCACCTCCCTTTTCTTCGATCCATATTTCTCTTTCTTCTCCACCTCCCCCTCCTCCCGTCTGTCACGGCGCAAGGCGACAGTCATTCCTCCTTCCGCTAATCACGCTTTCCTCAGCCAATCCGAGCCCGCGAGCCTGACAGACAAGCAATCCCCACCCGCCCCCCCTTCCTCTGTCGAGCCCCTCGGCCATCATATTAATCGAATTCAATCAGGAGCCGCAGTTTATGATCGGCGTTCGCCGTCCCAGCGCTGATTTGATCCCCGTCGGTGACGGTGCACGGCGAGCCGGGCGACCTCGGCGGCGTGTGTCAAACTGCGATCCCGCTGTAAAACCTGTGTAAAACCTGAATGCCCATTTGCCGGCATGGCCTATCAGGTTGCCACGGCGATAGTTTTCCGCCTCAGCTGGGGGAAACGGTGAGGGCCGAGGAGAGTTCGACCGGGGGCGTCCGTGGGCGAGAGGCTGCAGGGAAGCAGAGAAATCTGATAAACAATGAACTCAATCTGATTTCCGCCCCGCTCGCTCGCTCGCCCGCTCGCTCGCTTCCTCCCCAGCTCATCGTGTCTCCCAGCGTCCTCTGATGGCCGCCGTCTGTTCCTGCCGCGCCCCCGACCACTCCGGGGTCAGCCGCGCCAGCGTGTTCTCGTTAGCGACGGCCAGCTGCTAGCAGGTGTCGTTCGCCGCCGCCACCGCCGCCTCACGCTGCCCCAGATCTGTTTGCCGATCTCGGGCCCCACGGGGGGGCGGGTGGGCTGTGACTCGATCTCTCTTAACTTTCTGAATTTTCTGAATGACGTGTCACGTGACGACATGGGAAACGACGGTGTCAGAATGGCTTTTATTTATCCACTTTATACTTAGAAAGCCTATGACAACAAGCCCCTTTGAGTTTGAATCGTGAGCGCCTGAAAGGACGAATCCGGCGACGCCCGTCCACAAAAATGCTAAAAGCGGAGACGCGGCTCAGACTCGCCCGTCTTGCCAAAAGATCTGAAACCTCGGCGGCGAAGCGAATTTATTTATACAACACTTTTGATAGCCGACGGCAACCCACAGTGCTCCGCCGGGAGAGAGACAAAACGAAGCAAAAGAAACAAGCACATTAAACAAATTAAAGGAGAGTTAAGTAAAGCAAAATAAGAGCACAAAATAAGAGCATGAGCAAACGGGACGCGTTTAATTCAAGGAACCAACAGCTTGGATTTAAATGCTTTTTTTTTTTTTTCTAGTCGGAGCTCCTTCGGCCGTCAGATAATCAGCTGAAGCTTCAACTGTGTTCAGTTCCGCCTTTCGCGGGGAGACGGTGGGGGCAGTCGATAACCCCGAACCAGCCGACCCCCCTGGGGCTCCCGCTGGGGTCAGGGCGTCCGCTATTGATCCGGGAAGCGGTCAGCGGTTTCATGGGCGGGTCATAAAAAAACGCGCGTTCGTTGCGATCCGTTTAGGAACCAGTTGCGCCGAGTAGCATCGACAGCGTGCGGTCCAGCCAGCAGGTGGTCCAGAGACGGGCCGGTTTGGGTGCACCAGTGCACCTGGATGTAGCGGGCTTCTCATGTCTGGACCCTGAGAAAGTGGCGTAGTTCTAGATTTGATAAAGGCATTTTTTTTTTTCCATGCTAACAGACGCGCGGGCATGAAGGTGCGTCTTATCCAAAATTAGACCGATCGTTTTTGCCCAACAACAAAGAAATTGTCGCCTAATCTACATATTGGCGGTTTATCGCGCTGATGGGTTTGTTTTGTTTGTTTTTTTTCCATTTATTTATTTTTTTTCCCTGGACGAGAGGGTGGAAGGCAGAAAGGAGATGCTTAATGAGCATGAGGAGGAAGTAGGAGGACTCGGAGGGCAGCGAGGCAGCAGATGGAGCCTCCCGGTCGGTGCGACAGGAAGTCAGCCGCCGGGGGACCTCCGACAGAATGAGAAAGAGGGCATTAGAAAGCTCGCTGGTGACTGGCTGGAGCACGATGCAGTCAAGTGATTAGTCCACATGACAATTAGCCTCTAATCTGACTCACAGAGAAATTGAGGAAAAGGCACGGAGGAGGAGGAGGAGGAGGAAGAGGAGGAGGAGCGCCCACGTCACGCTCCGGTATCTCTCTCTCTCTCCCCGGCTCGGACCGGCTGGTGTTCCCGGAGGTCACCGCGGGGCTTTCGCAGCCGGCCGGCCTCGCCCGGAGCATGACTTAAACCGAGAGAGAAAAAAAAAAAAAAAACACATCCTCGTCGTTACCGCGGCAAAGATACCGTTTACGCGAGAGTTAAAAATAGCAAATCGTATAACACTCCAGCCAGAGTTCCTGCTTTAGCTTGGCAGCTAAAGCGGCAACGAGGAGGCTCGCTTACGGCTTTTTTACACGTTCGAACCGGTGGCGTCAAAAGGAGGCGCTATATCTGGCGCCGCCGCCGCGCTCGGACCGCCTGCCGCGCTTTACCCGAATGCACAGATCCGTTTTGTGCAGAGTCTTCATAGTGTATATATATTTATTTATGAATTTGCATGTTTGTTACTTGAAGCCATCTCACGTCGCGTCGGTACCGCAGCAATTTCAATGGCTCGATCTTGAGCATGCGTCCTCCCGGGAACCAAACCCGCAACCTGGCTGTGAGGAGAGGGCGAGGCAGCGTCACCCATTTGTGCCCAGATATTTTTTTATTATTTTTTTTCCATTTTGGACTTTGTTTTGAAGAAAATTGCATTTTTATAACAAAAAAATATTTATCCTGGGTACAATTTTTTTTTGGGGGGGGGGGTGTTACTCTAGAGACTTGAGTGATTAAATAATTATAAATATGTTTAGGAGGAAAATCATAAGAAATTTATGAAAATGTCCTCTTTCCAGGAAGATCTGCATGGCGGACCATGTCTACTAGCATATAAGTGGAAAAAAGTTGCATTAGTACCTTTGAGATTTTTTTTATTGTGAGTCGAAAATGACGAAAGTGATGCACTTTGGCAACAATTGCCGCCATTGGGGCCAAAACGGGTTAAAAAAGACGAGGCGATTGCGGCGGGCGCCGGCTCAGAGACGTCCCACCGTGAATTTCCGACTCTTGAGTTGAGCAATTAAGAGTTGCAGATATGGACGTTAAGCCGACGCTGAGAGGGCCTGGCTGGTGTCACTCCGCCTGACATTTACCGTCGACAATCCCGATAATCCCTGGCCCTTCCTGTGAAATTAGCTGAGCCCAGGTTGCGGCAGCTAAATTAAAAGCCGTTCTCAAACTAATTGGAGTGTGCACTCGCGGCGGCGGTGGCGGCGGCGGCGGCGGTGGCGCTCCCGCTCCGAAGGCATCATTTTTTTTGCTTTTTCCTTTCAGTCAGTCACTCTAAGAAACGCCGGCGTTTTTTTTTTTTTTTTTATAAGTTATTTATGTGGCATTTATTAGCTGGAAAGCACGCTAGCGCCGCAGCATTTAGCCTCATCCAGTCCAGATTCAAGTGTGATCACAATGCCGTGGAAAAATAAATATTTCAAACACTTTTACATGGTTATTTCCAGTGAAGGGAATAATGGCGTTACTATTTTTTCAGTAGCGAGAGATCAAAATTGTTACTGTCTCCATAGTTACAGCGCCGTTACCGTAGCTGGCAATAAAATGCGGCTCGTTACTGTGAGTAAACTCGCCAGAGCTCGGGGTTTTTTTTTCATCCGAGTGGTGCGACCAAGCTCTCTCAGCCACGGAGGAGGGAGGGAGCAGGGGAGCGAGGCAACCGCATAAACAATGATGATTGGCTGAGGTAGGGTAAAATTTTATAGTCAACCAACTAGAGGCAAAAGTGGGCGGGTTTTGCTCGCACACAAATCTTTGGCCTGTCCAAGCGTTTAAAAATGTAACGCAATAACTACTTCCCCTGGTAACTAAGTCACTAACTCTCTTTGGGAGAAGTAACTATAAGTGATTCTTTTTTTTTTTTTACTTGTGTGCAAGTGTATGTCTGCTAAGCGGTTTTAAAAAAAAAAAATGCTGGGAGACCCAACCGAATCTCAAATTGGACAACCATAATGTTGATGTTTTAGTGTGTGATAAGGGAATCTGTGGTTAAAAAAAAAAAAAATTTAAAAAAAGGTTAGCACTTAAATCAACAATATGAATATTTAATAAAATGGCGTGCATTTAAAGCTGGAGCCCCCGAGGCCGAGGGGATATGAGTCTCGTCATAGCCGTCATTCCCTACCCGGGTCGTGCTCCCTCTCTCTCTGTCACGAGATCCAGCATGGTGCCACCCCCCCACCAACCCCCCACCAACCTCCCACCTTTACCCTCCTCCTCCTTCTCCTCCTCCTCGGTTGCTCATGTTGTTTTGTCGTATCTGTTTTGTCCCGGGTATTTTTAGCCTGCCGTCTTGCCACCGAGGGAGCAGCTGAGGGGGCGCGTGGCCGCCCAGCCTCGCCTGCGGGTGACACGGAGGGAGACAGGTTTCCGCGCTAACCTCCCTCCAGCCCACCTAATTGTTTCGCGGCTAATAACAAGCCTGTATCGGAACCAATTTAAAGTGTTTCTGTGGCGCGGGGGGAGGCGGCGACTTACTGTCAGCCAGCGTCGCGTCGGCTCTCAAGCTCTTGAAGTGCTATTCTGCCTTGTGGGGAGACTTGTAGACAAATGGATTCGGATTCAAGATGCGCATGAGTCGGGGGTGGCGGGGTGTGTGTGTGGGCGGGGGGGGCCAGACACGGTTTGTGGCAC
>CAAKHG010035030.1:0-12884 GCA_901007715.1 Dactylopterus volitans
TCATAAGCTCATTATGACATTTTAAACAAATGTTTAATAGGATGACGTGATGACAATTTTCTGTTCTTCTTGGCTGTAATGCAGTTCAGTCTTTGCTGTATACTGCATGTAAAGACAGACACAGATGTTAACTGCAACTGCAACCCCAAGGTGGAGATTCTACTTGTTCATTTTTACTGTAATGGACTGCAAATAGATTTTCGTACCACTGCTGTTTGACAATTCTCCATAAACATATGCTCGATGTTTTGGGTTAAGCTCAGTAAGTGGTATTCGACACACACCGGGGAATAATGCATATAACTAGAGTATTTAATTTTCCGAGCCTGTTTTATTGACCTCTTTTATTAGCCACCGCTATTTATTTGTAATTCCTCCTTTACTTGCCTGAAGAAATAATTTGTTGATATTTCCATTATGCTGCCTCCCTTTAGAGATCTGCATCATCCGAAACTGGGAAAATGAAAATGCTGCTCTGGATACACAAACGTATCTCGTTAATAGTCATCAGTCATTGCTACTGAGTCACTGCAGTGTTGGGAGAGATTAGATGCTTTTTTCAATTCAGTTGGCGTGCCCATGTCAAAAAAAAGTCAATCATTTGGCAAGGCTGGTATAGTGTCAACCAGTGCAGCACACTATCAGACGGGCTGATCTGACTCCTCTACTCTCTCCACTTGTTCACCAATAACAAACGTCCGTGTAGTTCAACAGTGGTGGGACTCACTAGCTATCTTATTGATAATCGATGCATCGTGATTCTTCAAAAAGTTTGATTTCTTCACGTTTTAATTTTGAATTACTTGAGGCTTTTGTAACATAGTTGTCATGAACCATAAGGAAATAGTGATGAATTTCCTGTTTGTTTGTTTGTTTTTTGTTTGTTTGTTTTTATGGCAGTAACAAATGGAAAAGATGTGTTATGGGGAACACTTGCCAACTTATTTCCCACCATTACCAAACAAAGATGACAAAACAAACAGAAGTGTGCCTCTAGAAACATTCTTGTGGTAGATTTTAACATAGGTATTAACAAAAATGCTACATGCACATTCAGCAGGTGTGGCTCCCCTGTACTTGCACCACTCGCCTTCTCACTTCCTCAGGAGTAAAAAAAGCTCTTTGAAGGCACCCGCCAGTAAATCCGGGAAGTTCTACTGCGAGCTCATCACTGCCGTGGCCACACAGACTGAAGTTGTATTTGGTCACCGTCACTGAAAACACACCGCTAACTTTAGTTGGCTTTGTTAGCTTCTCGCGCGGACTGCATCAGCTCTGTCAGTTAGCTTCTGCGGGCTCACAAACGGACAGAGACTGTCTGCAAAAAATATTTGATTTGAATCAGACACACCTCGCACACAATGCGGCACTTGTTCAGGCTTTCATACGCGAGCCCTTAACCCAGCGGGTGGCAGTTGGACTGTTATCAGCCATCGTCACATGTGGCCTAGCTTGGAGCATAAACGCGGAGCACATGTTGTACGCCTGTGACGTTTCACCATGAATTTGGTTCAGCGTTAAGGAGGGTAAGAACATCAGAGGCGCCTCGATTGCTGCTGAGACCCATCATGTTAGCTTTAGCATGGGTTTGGGGCTGTTGTATTAGACCCATTTAGGTGCAGCAACATGAGCGGTGTAAATGTTCATGTGCACCGTGTGAAACTATTACAAATAAACATCGCCTTATACTGTCATTTGTATTTAATATTTGCATGTTAAAGCTCTAATGCCTTTTGTCTTTTTTTCCCCCCTCAGAGTCAATAAAGTGCTCCCAGCAAGCCTACCAAAATGCCTTTGAAATCAGCAAAGACGAAATGCAGCCCACACACCCAATCCGCCTTGGTCTCGCCCTCAATTTCTCCGTTTTCTACTACGAGATCCTGAACTCACCCGACCAGGCCTGCCAGCTAGCTAAACAAGTAAGGACATGGCACCAAATTTCCCTGTGATCATGTTGCGTCGCGCTACGTCATTCAAATTCGTCGCCTGGCATTGTTTTATCGTGAGGCCTTTGAATGCCGAGCACCGCTGATTGTGCAGACAATGTTCTCCGCACAGTGAAGAGAGCGGAGGAACCAGCGTGAACACACACTGCCTCCAGAACAGAATGTTTGCTGCATTCAAATGTGTGCTTTTGAATCCTGCAGGCTTTTGATGACGCCATTGCAGAGCTCGACACACTGAGTGAAGATTCATACAAAGACAGCACACTTATCATGCAGCTATTGAGAGACAACTTGACAGTAAGTCTTACAAAGTTTCCACTTCTCAAAGGGGAATGACGTAAACTTTTTTTTTTTTGCTTACAAAAGAATAATTTAAATGTTTGAACCAAAATTTATGAAGATGTTTTCTATAAATGTCTTCAGTTGACTTTGTGCCATTAAAACAAAACAAAAACACACACACTGCCAGAAAAAACAGAAGCCCTTCCTCCTCAGAAGCGGTCCCTCTCTTTTCATTGGACCACATCGTCATTGGTGCCAGTAGGTTTGGTAAAACTAGAGATGCGCTGACATGCTAACCACAATGGAAAAATGATTTGTTTATTCAGTAATATTGTTCTAAGCTTAATGTTTAACAATCACTTGTACATTTATAAGTATTTGCTAGGCCGGCACCTATGTAGAGAGGAGGAACTCACAAGCCACAGCCTGAGAATCTGCTAGAAATCAACATTTTTCGATGCGATGCGATGCTCCGCTTTGGGGATCGGCAGTTCGCTGGAGCCAATGAGAGATGTTACATTTCTTGAAGTCTCTTCTGCTGTTCAAACGGTTGTTTGATCAGTTGCTTGTACTTTCTGAGTTACTACTTTTATGTTAAGTGCCTTGAGCTTCACATCTAAAAATTCCACTCACATCTATTGTATTACGGCGGCAGCAGAAATGGGACCAAAATCCAAACCAGGGCAAATAAAAGCAAAAATGTCGGTGATGACAGTTTTAATCGTAATTTGCAAGAACTTTTGAAGGAAAAACCAGGTACTGTAAGAGCAATTAGTACTTTAAATAACCCACTGGTACTTCACTGTGGTTTGATTTGCAATTTATCTTTTTTTAAAGTTTTTACCATGAGCATATGGTGAAACCCTGGGTGAAGCTACTCAAAGCTAAGATGTGTAGCCGTTTTTGAGGCAAAATTTAAGTCCAAATTTGTGACTGAGCCAGGTTTTGTATTTTCTGGTCACTGAGTTAAGAGATAAGAGTTAAAAATGAATATTTTTATATATTTAGAAACATTTTTTTTAACCCCACTCGCACCGCCTCCTCGTTGCTGTAACCTACTCGCCCTTCTGCTCGTCTCTCCTCAGCTGTGGACCTCTGATAACCAGGGCGACGGCGAGGACGCAGAGGAGCCCAGAGATTGAACCAGACTCCTTTAGTCATTCCTGTCCACCTGCCATCATCCCAGCTCATCTTCATCACGATCATCAACACTGAGACCACCTCATGAACCATCATCGTCGTCCAGCTCGCTCCATCTTTTTTCTATTTAGTACCTGCAGCACTCATCTCACTCCCATCGGTTTACTATTTCTTCTTTTGTAGTAACTGTTGGGGGATGGGGAAGGGTCAGCTTGGAACTGCGGGGCGGGGGGGGGGGGGGGGGGGGGGGGGGGGGGGGAGGGTCTGTTTTGAAGGGTGGGATGGGGTACATACGGAAGGGTTAAGGGTGTTTGGGTTTGCTCGCCTGTCTGATAACATTTTTTTTTTAGTCTGTGGGAGAAATAGGGTTGTCTGTCTTCTGGTGGTGGGTGGGATTGCAAGTTCTCAACTCATGAATCATGTGGCTGTTACTCGGCAAACAGTTGCACTGTACGTGTATCCTGTTAATCGTAATGGTTCTGCAACAACAAATTTTTGGGCGACACAGCTGATCTCACACAGTCAGACTGGGTCTGTTTTTGGGTTTTTTTCTGTACTTGGAAAAGAAGGATGGCAGCAGAGGTAAAAGACGAAGGAGAAAACAACAGGAAGTGCTGGAGACTGAAGGCAAAGTGATGTTGGAGCACAAAGGTTACATTCCACTAACTGTCCATTGCTCAACTTTCTACTCTATTTGTTTTTGGATGATCTGCATTTGTATTTCTATGTATCAATTTACGAGGTATAAAAAAAAACAGCACACAATCTTGTTATTGTTACTCTTGTATGAGCACAGCCGTGGAAAAAGAAAAAAAAAACATGCTTTTTAGTTACTGCTTTGTCAAAATAATTTTTTAAATTATCATTTCACTCTTTTTCTTGCAATACCTGCCTATAAACTGTATCTTGGTAAGTAGATTCTGGAGATGTAGGGAAGGTTGTGTCGGGCTGGCTAGCTTTGTTCATGTCTTTGTAATTTTCATACAGAACACCCAAACATTGTTATTTCGGGGGAAAATTGTGTAATTTCGTGTAAGTGGAATAAAAAAACCGATAATTTAAAAGTTTCGACTTGTCCATTTTAAAGCCCTTCTCGGCCAATCTCAAGAGTTTTCACTGTATCTTCAAAAGTAATCAAATTCAGGGGTAATGAAATCAAACTATCCCGGCAACCATTTTAGATCAGCTGCTTCAGTGTCTTGGGCGCATAAAAGTGAGTCACACACCGGCTCGGGAGACTGACTCAGCCGCGCCAGTGCAAACAGGCGACTCCTGCCGCGGCCGCTGACGTCACCGGGAAGCGAAACGGGCTCCGTCTACCTGTGTAAGGGGGGGAAATAAAAATAAAAAAAACGGGAGGAGCGTGAACGCCTCACCCCGGGTGACACCGGGGCCCCCTTCAGAGCCGTCGGACACACGGGGAAGTCTTGGAGCCCGGAGAAGCAGCCATTACGCGGGACTCGGAGCGGCCCTTCTGTGCGGTTGCAAAATGGAAAAAGCCAGTCAACTTGCCTCACTGCTTCTTTTTTTTTCTTCTTCTTTCTTTAAAAAAAACAAAAAAACAATTTCCCTCCGCGCAGCCCTCTGGGTGTGTCTGCCACTGCCGTCACAGCATGTGAAAGAAGGGCCGTGCGAGTTCACCGCAGAGGAATGTAGAGCGGCGGCGCTATCTCTCTCTCTCTCTTTATGTCTCTCTATGTCTCTCTCTCTCTCCCTCCCTCGAACCCCGGCCGCGAGAGAACCGGCCGAACCAGCGCGCGTCGCTCGGCCCCACGTCGGGTCTGCGTCCCGGTTCCAATTCAGCCGCGGCCGACCTTGTAACCATGGCGACATAAATAAGCAAAGGGGCCGTCGAAGCGAGGGCTTTGGTGAGAATAAACATACCGATGACTAATTTAAAGAAAGGATAAAAAAAAACAAAACTTTCAGGTCTATTTTGAGAATGAAGAAGTGCAACCAAAAACAAACAAACAAACAAACAAAAAACAGGTGGAATCGACAGAGGGGAGACGGGAAGGAAGAGATTAATTAAATTAATAATTTGTGTTTAATAGTTTGTAAAGAACTGCGGCGATGGAGTCATATCCTTCACTGACCTCACCTCCCTGGAATTTGGAGTGCTCCGAGACCACGGACATACATGGAGGTTGGAATTATTCCCTGACATGACTACGGAATGCTCCTCGAGGATTTTCAGATTTGGGCGCGACACTTTCGTCACAAATTTGCAAATAATCTTATTTGATATAGTTGGAAAATGACCACGTTACCGGGGCGTGCCTTAAACCCGTTCAAAGGCACGCCTAGGTTGTTTTTAACCTTCACATCCCGTTGTTGCACTTATTAGATGCATGATGTTTGCCAGGAAAGTGTGAAGGTAAATGCCGCTGCCGCCGCCCACAAATTCATTACATATTTCAAATTCAAAACAGAACTTTATTTAAAAAAACAAAAAACAAATTCTCTCCGTATTCCCAACCATGTAAATCTCTCCTTCACAATATTTTCTAGATACGAATTGCAGGGTTAATTTTCTTCCTAGATAGCAATATTCGTTTCCTTCTTCCGCTCTGGCAGCACAAAAAAAATTGCATTAATCGGATGGCGAAACTGTGATTGCAGTAAACCCGGCATAAAGGAAATCAAACCCGAAATCTCGCGAGACCCGTGACGTCATCGCCGCCGCCGTCGAATGCGGCGTGGTTTCAACTGGAATCGGGAAACAACCTCCGCCGACCTTCCTTTCATTCCCGTAAGCCGTCTGCGTAGGGTGTGCTCCGGAGCTAGTCTCGGCACACATTTTATTATTATGAAACAAACCAAAAGCTAAAGAGCACACGCAGACATATTTTTATAAGAAAAATAAAAATCGGTGAAGCAGGATTTGATTTGCCAACTCAAGCAAACGCGAAAGAAGACGCTGCCCTCGAAAAAGAAACGAACGACGTGACGAGAAGAACGCTAGCAAGCTAAGCCGTTAGCCTCATTGTTGAAAGCGTGGGTCATTATCGTTAGCCAGTTGTTGAAAAATTCCCAATCTGTGAGTTTTGTCATTTCAATTGTCTTTGTAAATGTGAAAAACTGCATCATACAGAAGCGGTATTTTTCGAACCAATCGGCTGCGAAGCGGTTTAGAGTCGGAATTGTGAATTCTTCGAGCCGCATTGGATAGGCCCCGCTCCGACATTTTGCTAACCGAGCTAACTAGCCCACGTTGCTAAGCTAGCAAGTATTCCCGTCTGCGCTCGTAATTGTTTGTTAAGCTATTGAAGGGACCAACAAAAAAAACAAAACAACAAAAAAATAGAAAACCCACCGCCGTCACTGGCCCAGGCTAGTATTGTCAACGAAATATAGAGTTATTATAATCATACAGGTACGAATCGTATTGACTGAGAGCACGCGTCGGCTGACATGAATCCCAGCGCGCCCAGCTACCCCATGGCCTCCCTGTACGTGGGGGACCTGCATCCAGACGTTACCGAGGCGATGCTGTACGAGAAATTCAGCCCGGCCGGGCCCATCCTCTCCATCAGAGTGTGCAGGGACATGATCACCCGTCGCTCCCTCGGCTACGCGTATGTGAACTTCCAGCAGCCCGCCGACGGTAGGTGATCGATCGCGGCGTTCGCCGCGGCACCACCTGACTCCATTTTGAACATGTGACAATTCATGCTGACTTGTGGCGTTGCCGCCCTCCGTGCTCACAAGCGCTTGCAGTTCATCTGGCAGTGTTGCGTGAGGTGTAACTGTTTGCACCGGACGTGTTAATCTGTGACGAAACGCCTCCAACAAGTAAAGTTTGCGTGCTCACCTGTTGCCATGTGTGCCCTTTCCAGCCGAGCGGGCCCTGGACACCATGAATTTCGACGTGATCAAAGGCAGGCCGCTCCGCATTATGTGGTCTCAGCGTGACCCCTCCCTGAGGAAGAGCGGCGTGGGAAACATTTTCATCAAGAACCTGGACAAGTCCATCGACAACAAGGCCCTCTACGACACCTTCTCCGCCTTTGGGAATATTC
Organism: Dactylopterus volitans; assembly: GCA_901007715.1. NCBI lineage: Eukaryota > Metazoa > Chordata > Actinopteri > Syngnathiformes > Dactylopteridae > Dactylopterus > Dactylopterus volitans. The sequence continues at coordinate 7,391 of CAAKHG010035030.1, forward strand.
TTTCCTGCAAGGTGGGTGTGGCCGCCCTCGTGTAGCGGCGCCCCGGGTTTGTGCGTGCGAGTGTTTTCACATGCGTACTACCACTTTGCATGACAGAGGGTTTGCGAAGGTCTGATGCTGATGGTGTGTGATGTGTCTTTGACATGCATGGTGTTTGGGACTGTTGCTGACATGCCTAAATTTCCCCCCCCTCCCCTTCTTCAAGGTGGTTTGTGATGAAAATGGCTCAAAGGGTTACGGCTTTGTGCACTTTGAGACCCATGAGGCTGCTGAGCGGGCCATTGAGAAAATGAATGGCATGTTGCTCAATGACAGAAAAGTGTAAGTTGGATTACGATTACCCCTCCGGCAAAATGTTTGAAAGCGATTAACACCATTGAATTCTACATCTAATCAAAGGATTGGTTGTCTTGTTAACTGCATCTCGTCCACCAATTAATTTTGCCAGCCATGCTTAGTTCTTTTCATCAAATGACCCAAGGCTGAAAGACATATCAGAAAGCTAGAAACCATTGTGCAGAATTATAAATAGGGGTGTCAGCTCTTCTGTGAGTGTGTGTAATATAGATTATTTTACTCTTGAGCTTTGAATGCTGTGCAGTGTACCTCTATTTTCTGTTTTTTCTTCTTCGTGGTTCTCTGGGAAGCATAAGCTAGAGAAGGTCAGTTCAAGTGCTAGTTCTCTTAACTTGACAGAACTTTGTTGACATAAATGCCACGTACTTACTTCATAGGGAGTCTTACCAAAGCTCAGGTTTCTACCATCAAATCCGTATATCATTGTCAGTGAATTGGTGTATTAGCCTCCTGACTGAAACAACACCTCATCAGGCCGTAGGTGAACATTCCAAGCAGTTGCTGTATCTCCCAAACTGAATATAAAACTAGGGATAGGTGACGCTTCTGTGTCAAATACATTTGTTTATCAGAAGGAAATTGATTTGTGGACATAATAAAATAATGATTTGGCAGACAATATTTTCTAGTCTCGAAAATTACAAAACTTGATATTAGCGGTAAAATTTAAATGTAATTTTCTAAGACAAAGCGGCAGCCCAGAGTGCAAGTTTTTAAAACATCTCTCTGCCCGGTCAACAACAGATTTGTCGGCCGCTTCAAATCACGGAAAGAGAGGGAGGCTGAGCTGGGGGCCCGCGCCAGAGAGTTCACCAATGTTTACATCAAGAACTTTGGGGAGGACATGGACGACGAGAAGCTGAAGGAGTTGTTTGGCAAATATGGTAAGACGGCGACGGCGGCCTTAGGTGGACGGCAAACTCGAGTATAGAATCAGCCTGTGATGAAATGTGCTGATCGGCTGATGCGCTCCCACAGGACCCGCTCTGAGTATCCGCGTCATGACCGACGACAGTGGCAAATCCAAGGGCTTCGGCTTCGTCAGCTTCGAGAGACACGAAGATGCACAAAAGGTTAGAATCAAGCGCCTGTTCCTCACCCACGACGGCACCTCTCCGCCACGGAGTTGAAATTTAATGCCCCTCTCCGTGGTTTACTTTTCATCTGGCTGCAGGCTGTAGACGACATGAACGGCAAGGAGCTAAACGGCAGGCAGGTGTACGTGGGCCGCGCGCAGAAGAAAGGGGAGCGCCAGAATGAGCTCAAGCGCAAGTTTGAGCAGATGAAACAGGACCGCATGACCAGATACCAGGTTTGTCAGTCTTTCGGTTTTTCAGATTAAGGAATTTTATTTTCAGCAGACATGACGCAAAGAAGTCTGGCCCCCAGAGACCAAGACTTAATCTTTGGATTTGACCATGTTGATATCTAGGGTGGTTTATGACCCCTTTATTCTTTTTTGTACGGCAGGGTGTTAATCTTTACGTGAAGAACCTGGATGACGGCCTTGACGACGAGCGCCTGCGCAAAGAATTCTCTCCATTCGGAACCATAACGAGCGCTAAGGTAGATTTTGATTTCAGTAGACGGGGATGGGGATGCTAATGTGTCTGCATGAATGTTAATCGGCCTCTCCCCTCTCAGGTGATGATGGAGGGAGGTCGCAGCAAAGGCTTCGGCTTCGTGTGCTTCTCCTCCCCGGAAGAGGCCACCAAGGCCGTGACGGAGATGAACGGGCGCATCGTTGCCACAAAGCCCCTGTACGTGGCCCTGGCCCAGCGCAAGGAGGAGCGCCAGGCCCACCTCACCAACCAGTACATGCAGAGGATGGCCACCGTCCGCGCGGTGCCCAACCCTGTCCTCAACCCGTACCAGCCTGCCCCGCCCTCCGGCTATTTCATGGCGGCTATACCTCAGGTGAGCCCAGCCAACTGTACGGCACTGGTTTAATCCACCCGTGTAGATGTAGCGGGCTGAAACGTCTAATGACCAAGGCCGAGGTCCGTTGCTAGTGAGCAGCCGCTTGACGACCCCTTCCTCCGTCTCTGTCCGCCAGGCCCAGAACCGTGCTGCATATTACTCCAACCAGCTGGCCCAGCTCCGCCCAGGCCCCCGTTGGGCCACTCAGGGAGTGCGTCCACAGCGTAAGTAGCATTTGATGTGGCTGCTGTTATCATTCAGGACTTGCAATGCAGATGGGTGCTTGCAGTTGGGCGCCGAGCTCTTGTTTCTGAGAGGGTGGGAATGAAATATGAAAAACCTGTTTGCTGGATAGAAGAAACCTACTGATTGGTTTCATACACTTGATATACCATTAAACATAAGTGTAGAATATATAGCGGGCGCCGTCAACGGGGACAACTCGTAGGAAGTGTCAGTGTAGTCGTGTGATATTTGAAATGGAAAACGGCCAACGTGAGTGAAAATAAGGCCTGAGTGTTTTTTTTTTCTTCTCTGAAAGTCAGGAAGGACTGGAGGTGTCGGCCAGCGCGACATGTTTGAGATGTTTTGTTCACCGTAATTAGCGAGAGCTGCTCGCACGCCGACACGCGGCCAAACACTTAGCGTAGCTGGAACGGGCAAAACTGATGGAATGTTCTGCTGGTTTCACACGGGACAGACGTTCGGGGACAATTAGCTGTGTGTGTGTGTGTGTGTGTGCCAGTTGGCAACCGCCGCGTCGAGTGCTAGACGGCGTGAGTATAATGCGTCCCATCGCCTCCATGTAGTCTAAACGGGCCTAAATCCAATGGACTGCATTTATTCACAGTGGGTTTTTGAAAGTGTCCTTTTTTTGTAAAAGAATAAGCGTCTGTCTCTGCTTTGAACCGCGTGCAAGGAACCGAGTTCAAACCGGCTCACAACCGACGCACTCGTCTTTAAACTTCAAACACCGCCCCCTCTCCAGACTTCCAGAACATGCCCAACGCCATGCGGCCCTCAGCTCCCAGACCCCAGACCTTCAACACCATCCGTCCCGCCACCAACACCAACACACAGGTCCCGCGCATGATGGCATCTCAGCGCATGCGTGAGTAGAACTGCCGAGCGGCACTCGGGAACCCTGATAACGTTTTCTCCGTCCATCTTGGAGATGGTTTTTTTTTTTTTTTTTTAAATCGCACAATGTAGCATTGATGAGTTCACACTTTTTTTTTTCCCTCCCTCAGCCACCCAGGCCCTCAGCCAGCGCCCCACCAGTGCTTCGGCCACCGCCGCGCCCGTGCGCGCCATGCCCCACTACAAGTATGCCGCCGGCGTGCGCAACCCTCAGCAGCACATGGCCTCTCAGCCACAAGTCACCATGCAGCAGGTACGGACTCCACTGTTAGATGCTTTGTTGGCCTGTGGGTCAGTTTCCATTTTTAAAATCATGTGGCGATAATTAAGCTTTTTGCCACACTGTCTTATACCTATATTCCGTCTTCGATGCCATCTGTGCATGTTTAATGCGTGTGTGCGGCGCGTATGACGGGCTGAAGCCTGGGCTGAAAAGGTTCCAAGACGAAATGTTAGCGCTTGAAATTCAGAGTTGACTTGAAAAGGTGTGTTAGCCTGGAGCTGCTGACCCGAGCGCCGTTTTCCCCGCCCACAGCCGGCCGTCCACGTCCAAGGACAGGAGCCCCTGACCGCCTCCATGCTGGCCGCTGCCCCTCCTCAGGAACAGAAGCAGATGCTGGGTCAGTGTGCCATCCGCTCGGATTAAAAATGAACTAACCTGAATAGGGAGTCGTTTTTTTGGAACCAGTATGACTCCTCCCAGCAACTAAATCATGGCACTCTGGAGTCCTATTTTGGAACCCGCCATAGTAATGAATGATGATGTCCTGTCTTCAAGGTGAGCGCCTGTTCCCCCTGATCCAGAACATGCACCCCAGCCTGGCGGGTAAAATCACCGGCATGCTGCTGGAGATCGACAACTCAGAGCTGCTCCACATGCTGGAATCACCGGAGTCACTGCGCTCTAAGGTAACGGCCCACCTCAGGCCGGCTCTCGCGGGCCCAGGCCGCCTCTCATCTCGGCCCGGCTCTCCGTTCAGCTTTGCGCCGGGCTCGGCGCGCGCGGCCTTTTTCGGCTTATTGAGATTTTGACCGTTGTTTGCTGGTTTCAGGTGGACGAGGCTGTTGCCGTGCTTCAGGCCCATCAGGCCAAGGAGGCCGCTCAGAAGTCCACCACCCCCGCTGGTGTTCCCAGTGTGTAAAGGTGTGTATGTGTGTTTTCGGAGTTTTATTTATTGATTTATTGTCCTGTCAAGTCAGATTAACGCATAAAAATGGGAGTTGTGTAGGTCGCGTGGGCTGCAATATAAGCGTCTTTTTCTTTCTCTTCCAGATTGAGCATTTTGAAACCTGCTTCACCGATGGAAAAAGAGAAAAAAAAAAATTAAACATTGAAAAACCTAAAACACTGAAAACATTGCAAAATGATAAATTATTTCTTAAAAAAAGAAAAAAAACCATTGACTCTGCCAGGTCTAGGGATGGTTTGACTAGACCTTGATCATATATATATAAAAAAAAAAAATTTGTTGAAAAAAAAAGCAAAATAAGGAAAATTGAAATTATAAATTTGAATGCATTCCTCTGTTTTATGTCATTTTACTCTGTCAGTGCTCAGAGGCATCAGCCGTGGTACAGGATGGTGGGAGCTGAGCATTTTGAAAGGTGATTTGTATCGTAAACTACTGGCTAATAAATTCTCATTCAAAAAAAAAATATATATTCCTGTGTTCATGGGTCTGGTGTTTGTGTCGCCATGGATTTTAATACCTGCACACCGCTTTGATCAACGTGCGCCGAGTCTTATTTTATCGAGTCATCTGTGCTGCTGGTGCAGCAAGGGGGCGACGTTCCCGGCGGGCCACCAGGTGTCACTGTTGGGCAGGAATTGTGGGGGGGCGCGTTCCTGATCGATATATCCTAAACTCGCCCCTCCTGTGTGGGTTTTCTGCGCCGATTTATAATCCACATAGATCCACAATTGCATGAGTTATGTTTTGTGCATCAATATAAATGTTTTTTTTGTCGTATTTGCACACACTACCATGTAGATTATAACAACATACTGTATGATCCTCTACTTAAGCACACTTAGGGTTTTTTTTTGCTTCTGTTTTTTTAAATGGTTCTCGGCATT
>CAAKHG010035032.1:12435-27345 GCA_901007715.1 Dactylopterus volitans
CACAGGAAAAAAAAAAAAAAAAAAAAAAAAAAAGCCTATCTGCATTCTCATGCTGGGGTTACTGTGTCCTATTTCCCCCGCCGCTCTCTGCGTGCTGCATGCTTGTGGCAGTCTGTTTTTGTGTTGTTCACTGGTTGTTGTTCTGTCATTACATGCCTCAGATCGGTGGATTTGTGTTTTACGAGGATGTGTGCGCAGGGGACGGACAGGTAAAGCGACGCCACCACCCTCCTCCTCCTCCTCCTCCTCCTCGTAGCTCGGCGCCACACGCGGGACCCGCTTCTCACCTCTGCTTCCCCTTCTCGCACCCCTTTTTAGTCTTTATCTCTCTTTCCCGGCTTTCGTAGTTTCCTTGGCTGTACAATTCCATGGCCTCTGCATGGCCTCGCCTCCCCGCGGGGCAAAAGCGATCAGCATGGATCTCATCTTACTCATCAGCAGCAGCAGCAGCAGCAGCAGATGCGGTTTGTTAACCCACTTACAGCCGAGACTCTGCATCCGAGTCGCAGCCTGGAAAACCGGGCCGTTCCGGACGCTCGCCCGCCCGCCCGCCCGCCACCGCGAATGGCTTTGCATGGCCCCATCGCGCGGTCGCGTCCGGGCAACTGACGTGTGCCGAACGCCGGCAGACTGGGGCGCTCGCTCTGGATCGGCGTCCTGGCAAGAAAGTGAGGGGAGTCGCTGCCTGTCGCAGAACTTAGAACTTTCACCTGAGTTCAGGAGGCGGCAGCCGGCTTGTCAGCTGAGGCCCGGAGCTGGTGAGGAGCTTCGGCGCCGCCGGGAGGCGGCTGCACGCGGCGGTCAGGACTCTTTGAGGACGGGCGAATGGGGCGCCCGCGCACAAATGCACGCGTCATCCACGTCATCCTACGGCTGCATGCTTCGAACTTGGCTGCTTCGATGGCTACTCGTATGACGCGGGCGGCCGAGGACGCGCCGGCTCCATTTGCGTCACCCCGTTTCGGTTTTGCTGATTAGTCGCCGCTGCCGAGTGTTAATCAGCAAAACCTTTTGTCTGCGTTGGACTTAAATCCTGCACTCACTTGGCTCTCTGAAAGGGCATGATGGTTAAATCCGCGGCCTGCGGCTGAGCTCGTCAGCCGACTTTCCGCTGCCGAAGCTGCAAATGAAGCGATTTTCTTGAATATTCCTTTTTTATCAGTTAATCAAATTAGCTGCAGTAAGTCACAAGGACCTAATTTTAAGACTTGTCATTCTACTGTACGGAATATTCAGCTGCATTTGCTTTTATTGCTGCAGCCACTTGCACTGTAAGACTGTGAAGCCGCGCATTTATTGAAAGGTTTCTTTTGGTAACAGTATACATTTGTCTAAGACTTGAACAATGCATATGCGTAGACTCTTACAACCTCTCTTGCCCTTGCTCTTTGTTCTAATCTGCTGCTTTGGCTCTGGCCTCCCTGCTATCTCCCCCTCTCTCTCTCTCTCTCTCTCTCCCTCTCTCTCTTTTTTGTGACCACCTCTTTCGCTCTGTTCTCCCTTTGTTCATACTGTTATTCATTGTTTGGTTTTTGTTCACTACAGAGGCTCGGAGCTAGACAATGGCCTCGTTATCTAGACTTCTGTGGCCGACTAAATGTGCAACAGTTGGTGTTGGTGGCAGCCGCACAGAAAACCCACAAGTCATCGTCTCCGAATTAAACGGGCCAAAACTCTGTACCGTCTCGAACGGGCAGGTTCGGGATTCATGAATAGATGGACGAGCAGGTACCTCGTCTGCCGCTCGGCCTTCAAACTGGCGCCCGACCGGTTATCTGTGGCGGTTCTCCGTCCCTCTTGGTCCTCGCTGCTTGTGCTTCGCAGCTGCGGGGTCGTCACGGGCCCCCGAAATATGATCATAATCATTTTGAGCGGACAGTCTGGTCAGGCAAACATCCCCATGCGATAACGCGCGGCTGCGTGACTCTCCGTTTGCAGGACGCAGGCGGAGATGGCGCACACGTGCCGCGGGACCATCAACCTCGCCACCGCGCACATCGACACGGAGGACGCCTGCAACATCGTCCTGAGCAGCGGCGGCCGCACCTACCACCTGAAGGCCAGCACAGAGGTGGAGCGGCAGCGGTGGGTGACGGCGCTGGAGCTGGCCAAAGCCAAAGCCATCCGCATGATGAACGACCAGTCCGGTAAGAGCTCGCCGCCGCTCACGCGGGGAACGTACGCTGCGGGACCTGCTTCCCGGCGTGCAGGTCTGAGCCGCAAACGGTGCGGGGACGCCCACGAGGCGCAGGCTGGATAATCTAACCTTTTATAAATCAAAGCTGCCTTGATTCAGTCTGGACAAAGATAAGGCCGTGTTTGTCTTGCCCCGTTTTTTTTTCTTCATTTAGTCTTCAAAATGACTGCGACTCGAGAAGTGTGGTCGGCGCTGATTCAACAACCGGTTCAGCACGGCCGAGATAGCTGATTGTATTTGATTTTCCTCCCATTACTGGTTTCCAGTGCACCCAACCCCCAAACCCCCCCCATCCCCCCTGCTCCCCGCCCCCGATGTTTGACATTCAGCACAGGTAGCATTTCAGCTCCTCCTCAGCGCCGCCTTCGTCGGTCAGGTTCCAGTGAGAGCCAGGAGAGGGCAGCGTGGTCTGCTCGGTCCAGCTGGAGAACAAAGGCCAGTATGCTAATAGTACAGTGAGAATGGTGCTTCCATTCAGCCACCCCCCTCCCCCTCCCCCACCCACCCCTGACAACACAACGCTTTCCTCTCCAAGGGGACTTTGCATGGTTGTGTGAGGTGTCGCTGGTCAAAGGCTGTGGGAAAAGCGGCTGCAGAAAAGGAGGACCTTTCTCTTCACTTTTCACACTGGCACCATCCCAAAGGCTCCCTGCCCCAGTCTTTTGCAGACGGGGTCCTCGGAGACTGAGAGAGGCTATATATTCCTCTGGCCTCCATTTGAAAGTCAGATCACTAAATATAGACTGGGAGAGAACGCGATTGCATTTTAGCCCACCAGTTCCAGTAAGAGTGAGGGGAATATGTGGATATATTTGCTTTTTTTGGGGAGGGTCGGGGCTCTTGAGCCGCGTGCAGTGCTTCGATGCCAAATTGGGCGCGGGTTTATTCTTTGTTTCCTGCATCGCTGCCTGTTGACGCTCCTGAGACCAATTTTCAATGGGTGAAAAATAAACTGTTGCCTGGCAAGCTGTAAGAGGAGTTCTGCATCAGCCTGCAGATGGGGAAATTTGCCGTTAATGCCATATTTATTAAATACACATATTTTAAAGTATTTGAAATGTGCTGCTGTTTTGTCACCAGGTTGGTACTTGGCTGAAAAATGGCCGATCCACGCCAATATTAAGCACCTCTATTCGGCTGCGTTCAGAGCGGCGCACTGCAGCGGCGCGACTGTACGGTGCAGCCGCGCCGAGCCGTCGTAGGACGAGCACTCATGAATATGAATCTGAAAATGTCAGTCAGTCACACATGACCGTACGCAAACTGGGATTCACTTCACATGACGAGAAGCCCCGCCTGCTCTTTTTTTTAAAATCAGCAGTGTGGGGAAAAAAAATTTTTGTTTCCATGAGGACTTCAGCGGTGACGGATGGCGTGTCGGCGCCGCTCGGCGGTTGCCTGGCATTTCAGCGCGGGGAAAAAAAAACAAAAAAAAAACGTTGAACATACCAATGCTAATGTAATAGAGATGTGCCAATCATCCGAGCCCGGCGAGAGAAAACAGGAGTCCAGCAACTGGAAGAAGCCCGTAGATGTGAAAGCAGAGAGGACCAAAGACGTTGTTGATGATGCCTGAATTTAGGTTTACACGGCTGTGCGTCCGTAGGTGGCATTAAAGGACGTTGCTTCGAGTATTTGATAAAAGTGGTGGAGCCTCGTTGCAATGCCCCAGGTGCTGGCTGAGTTATGGTATGTTAAGCTTTGAGTGTTTAAATATACCCTTCTGCAGGCGGAACAAATGGAAGCGTTTTAGAAACATGGCACGTGAGCGTGTGTGTTTAGCCCCACCGTCTACCGCTAAACACACTGCAGGCCGCACCGTCCATCTCAGGTAGCTCTAATGGACGCTTGGCGGAATCAACTGGAACCCGAACAACCGTTTGTTCAAGATAAATGGGGGAAAAAAATATGTAATCCCCCCGCCCCATTGTACCGAACAGTACCGAACCATGACCTCTGTGTACCGTTACACCCCTAGAACACCATCACAAAACACTAATTTGTTATGGTGGCAAACGGTCTCTATCAGAGCGCACCCTCCATTCAAAGGCTGGCACAAACACGCCTGCTGACTGTGACATTACAGTGTTGCCGGTGCACCACTCATCTTGGCCTTATGCCATTTGGCCGTTTTGTCAGGTGAAGGAATTGCAGCTATGTCATAAACAGAATCGACACAGCAAGAAAACACTACATATTTGCTGTATATGTGCGTGTATGTATCTGTGCATCGTATTTATGTATCAGAAATGTTCACCTAATCTCGCGACTAGTATAGACTGTCACAGGCTTTAGTACAAACTGATGCGTGAAAATGAAGCAGTTATCCAATATTCGCTCTGCAGCTTGAGTGAAAAAAAAAACAACAAAAAAAAAACGCTTGAATCAGCGAAGCCACATGGGAAGTCAGGAAAAAATATGCAGCCGCAGTAAATAAGCAGCAATACATGCCTGCCGTCGCCCCGTATTATTCTGAATTCACACGGGGGAGCGTCACCAATCTCTGGCCGTAGCACAGCCCAGTCTGCACTGGACACGACACAGCGGCCTTCACGAGGTCCTAAAAAGTCCTTCATGTAACTGTGAAACCTGCGTCGTTTGGAATATTCCTCTTTCTTCGACGTTTGCATCATTATTGGACTCCGACGTGAGGAGGTCACTCGTGCAACGCACGTTTGTCGCTCAGATGAACTCCTCCCCCATGTGCGTCTGACCTCAGCCCCGAATCAATAACTCGAACTCACAATAACCGAAACGACTTGATCACTTATTATTTACCACTGGTCCTAACAGCGGCCTGTCTGTTCATAAACCCGCGCTCATCAACTCCCCCTCGCCGCGTGAGCGGGCCCTGTTCTTGGTTCAGGTTTGGACTGGATTTCCAGCAACCCACTTCCGCGGCTGGTGGCACAGTGAGGCGTTTGTTCAGCAGGTGGCAGTGTTTCCCCTCCCTTCAGCATGACCTCTTTGCTGGGTTCATCTAGCCGATGCCGCTGCATGTGAGAGTGGTATCATTTGTTCCGCCGTTGGCCTGAATTTACAACGCTTCGCATTCCGGTTTGAATTTTGACGCAGGTAGAAACTGGCTCGGGGGGGCGAGCGTTTGCGGAAGCTGGAAACGTTCAGAGGGAGTTGGTGGGAAAAAATTGGAAATGTTGCGGACGCCGGATCCCGATTCTCAGTGTGTGTGTGTGTGTGTGTGTGTGTGTGTGTGTGTGGTCTCTCTCAGTCAGGCTCAGTGTAATAGATAGAAACAGGTGGGTGGGTCTAACCTCACACTGATTTGGCCCGCGCGCAAGCCGGCGCGTATCTGGAGTCCTCAAACAACAATGCATTGTTCCGCGCGTGTTTTTATTTCAAACCGACTCTGGAACATGTGCGATCGGGCTGGCGGTCGCGTGGTTTGCCAGTAAAGGTTCCCGTTTGTCGCTGATGTAACATTCAGATCTTCCCGCTCCCGCTCGTGTGGGGTTTTCGATGCGAGCCTCTGGCTGCACCGCGTCTTTTCAACTTGCCGTTCCTGTATAATTAAAGGCGCCCTGAAACATTTACAATATCAAACCGGATGACGACAAGAGAGACCGGGAATGACTCCTTGCTTCACTACTTGTGTCCTCCACCCCTCCCTTTCTCTATTCCTATCTTCTGGCCCCGACCATCTCCGAGCTTTTCTTTTTTTTTTCCCCCCACCACATTCGCACTCATTCCTCCGCTCTCTTCCATTCGCCCTCTCGCTCGCTGTCTGCCTTCTCACCCCCCTCCACCCTCCCCCCCCCCTGCTCCCTCTATCACTCCTAGTAAGCCGTTAACTCGTTTCCCTCCAGCGGGGTTTTAGTCCTGAATGGAATGACCCTCCGCTTTCACCAACTCTCTGCCTTTCTTTTGCCTGAAACACGGCTATTGTCCCGCAAAGTCTGGGGGACAAATAGAGATGGGATAAGGCACAGCCTCCCTCTTGTAAGTATGCAGCTTTTCATCCATTCCTGTTGTGCTGGGGAGAATTTGCTTGTGTGTGTGTGTGTCTTCACGTGTGTCTACTGATGACGCCGCTGTGTATCCGTGTAGGACCGGAGTAGCTTCGTTTGTCAGGGATACCGCAGATGTGGTTAAAGCACAGTCGGCGAGGCTTGAAAATATTGCTGATCAATTTGTGTGTGTATTTGTTTTGCTCCTCCCGTGACTGCACACGGCGCATCGTGAGCGGCGCCTCGTGCACACGGAAGCTGCCTTTCCACTAAATGAATGCGTCCATGCGTTCAGATTTTATTAAGTACTGTAAGAACAAATATGTTAATGAATCTATCCAAAATGCAAACAAGTTGTTATTTCGCTGTCCGTCCCCCCCCCCAAATTCTTCCTGGTGTGTTGTGGAAAAATGTCAAACTTGCTGTAAAAAAACAAAAATTAAAGGAAGCTGTAAACCGCATCCTGACTGATTTAATTGTTTCCCCTCTTTTATCTTGTACCATTATGAGATCTAAGTATATATTTTATTGATCTGCCGCCGCTTGACTCTGGGCTCCATTGTGCGTGACGTCCCCCTTCCTTCGCCTGCGCGAGGAGGTTGTGAGATGACAGATGGCAGGCATATCATCCTCATCCTCATTAGTTCTGCAGTCGCTGTGCATCAAATCACTTGTTCTTGTTTGTTTTGGATGTATAAAGGTTCTGCAGGGAGAGGCTTTTTTTTTTTTCCCGACTAGATGAGCTCAGTTCCCGGCTATAAAGGAGGATGAAGATGAGATTCACAGTCTGGTAACAGAACAAACACTGCTGGCAGATGAAGCCGAGCTCTTTGAGGAGATCACAAACGCCCGTGGAAGCCCAAGCGGTCGGCCAGCCGCCGCTTTTTTTTTTTTTTTTTTAGAAAACAAACTTATTTCTCCAGTGGTGAACATAACAGGCGGTTTCCCCTTTTGAAACGGAACCCTTTGTTGTCTCGTAATGGATTTGACCTTTCCTAAACTTACGCTTTTCACCGTGACCACCCATGTCCCACCCACCGCTGTGGGCGACGCCGACGCATCGATCCGGGGTTATCGCGCCACCCGCCTCCTCCTGCCCGCCTCCGTCTTTGACCCTTCATTTTGTGTCCAGGGTTTTTGTATCAGACCCAGCGTCCCGCTGGGAACAGCATGTCTCCCCTCCTGTTATTAAATTGTTTTGCTCCTTTTCTTCCTCTCCTCTCTCCTTTTTATTTGTCATCGTCCTCACTTGTCACGTTCTGCTACAACATGGGGAAAAATGGCGCCTTCTGAGGGGACGCCCAGGCAGTTTGAATGGACTCTAAAACGTTCCACCACAGCTTAGGTGGGTTCCCTGTTAGCTAATCATGCTACGATGTGGCGAAAAAGACCAAAACACATCACAAACAGGCGCACGGGCTTGGGTTCTGCTTGGGTTCTGCTTGGGTTCTGCTTGGGTTCTGATGGTTTGAGTGTGTCTCCTCGATTAAGCTGCAGGCCGGATGTGGTGACACTGGATCCGGGCAGAGCGCATGCAAGCGGAAGCCTTTCACAGCCCGCCTGCGAGCCGCCGTACGCTGCTTGAAACGTGAATTCATCGCTAAGCTCCGGCCGCTTCTCGTTCGACATTTTCGGTCTGGTTTGTGTCAGTTGTGTGTGCGCGCGCGTGTGTGTGTGTGTGTGTGTCAGGTCTCCCGCACGCTCCAGCACAACTGCAGTTCATCTCCAACTTGCCGTCCTTTTTTTTTTTTTCTTACATTATAATTTCTAGCTTTTTGTCTTCTTTTCAACCACATTCGGCGCCTCCAGCCTCCGGGTTAGCTAGCGATCCGAGCTGAAGTTGAAGCCTTCCTCTCCCGTGAGATTTACACTGGGCCCTGAAGTCCCTGCGGAATCCCAATCTCGCTGCAGGGCTCTGTTGCAAGACTCTCTTTCTTCTTAGTAGTGACTGTGCTGAAAATCAAAGTTTTGCCTATTCATTTATAAAAAACTGGATTTTTTTTAAACAGAATAGTTAATTATTATTGTTGTTGCTGTTAGAGTTGTTATTATTATTATTATTAATAGTACTTTATGTCAGACATGTAAGAGAAAAAGACAAAATAAAGAAAATCGTTGTCAAGCGGCACTAAGAGGACATAAACCCAAAAGAAAACGACAAACAAAACAACAAAACGAAAAGTAATAGTGATCATGTAGGAAACAGTATTTTCAAAATAAATAATATGCCAAAAAAAGGAACTGGAAGAAGTGTAAGACTTAATCTGTTAATGATGTGAAAATACTGCGTTAATTAGAAATAAAGTCCATACTGGGTACAGTCCACACAGTTTATATTTGTTATGTGCCACAGAGGGGCATATTATTCCTCTGCATGCTTGATATTATTTCATGTACTTAACGGCCAAAATTTAGAAAGTGAAACTAGAGTTCCGACCTCAGCAAAATATATATGAAAACATGTGGCTTGATTGGTGTTTTATGTATATATATATTTTTTGAGCGATTCCAATAACCATGCCAATAGAAGAGATCATCATGGCGTGCTGATGCTGGATTTTTAATCTGAAGTCTGAATTGACGCCTCAGATACTTTTGACAGTTGTTACAAATTATTCTGATTGCCAGGGGCTCCGGTGTGAGATATTCAGTGTCACGTCGCGCTCTCGTGTGGTTTTATTGCTCGCGCAGTAAGTAAAGGCCTTCATGCAACGGCGGCTACAGTCTTTAAATGGGAAGTTCATGGGTTTTGGAGCCAGAGTGGAGAGGTTCTCTCTCATCCCAATGCCTGTCAGACTCTCTGCAGATGCAAGCGGTATCGCCATGGCAACCACGCAGGTGCTGCTGGTGTTCCTAATTAGCGGAGGCCGTACATGGAATCTCTCTGCCTGATCAATCGAATTCCGATATTCACTCACTCGCAGCTCTGCCTCCGCTCTGTACCACCTCTTAGGGGGGGGATCAGACTCTGTTTCATGTTGCAGTTTCTCGATATTCCTGGACGGGCAGCAAATGCATTTAGATTATTTTTTTTTTTTTTTTAATTATTTGCAGGAATCTTGTCGTCTGTAATCCGTTGCTGCTCGCAGACCGATTTGTTTTCCGCGACGTGGAGAACGGGTGTCACAGAGCAAGCTGGATGAAAAATAAACCACATTTCATACTTAACAATCAATTATGAGTTCAACTATGCGCACTGGCTTTGATTTCTGCGAGTATTGGTCTGCTTCGAAGTCAGTCGACGGAGTATCTTCATGAAAGTAACGAGGCCCATGCTGTTGGACTCTGTGCCTCTTCTTGGGTTAGCGTTATTGCATGTACCTCAAACAGGTGCAGAGCGAAGTGGAACTAATTAAAACAGTTGTTTAGCATACCTTTATAGTCCCGAAAGAAGAAAAAAAAAGTTTAATATGAATAAAAAGCTTTAAAAAGCTGATAAGAGCTGATGTCTTTCTGGGATTCATTTTTCTTCTTTCAGCAATAAGCACACTCTTGAATAAGAGTGAGTGCATGTCGAAACAGATGGCAAATAAAAGACGCAGTGTTATATTTATAACACCGAGCGTCACTCCGTCCTCGGGGCACATCAGAGGAGTCGGTTTTTTGGCGCCAGGCTCTGCAAGCTCGTCGGCCGCGCCGGACAACTTTCGAATGGCTTTGTGAAATTCTGCGGGAAAATATAGAGGTATCTGCCAGTGGCTCTTAAAGGGAGGTCATGTCGCACAATGTGATAATGAGTCTCCGCAGCGCAGTCCTCCACAGAGGCTTCCCACTGCTGAAGTTCTGCGATTTGGAAAGTGGCCGCCCTGACCTTAAAGCCTATTAAATGGTATATGCAAGACTGTACATCTCACAAACACCGCTGGAGTGAGACCGCGTTTTAATGAGCGAGCAGTTCGAAACCTCTCCTCGCTTCTGTGGCTGTGGGGGAAACATTCGGGATGGTTTAGCACCACCTCAACGTGAAGTCCGCACGCTTTTTTTTTTTTAATCCTCCGCTCGGTCCGGACTGAGAGCGTTTGCTGTACGAGTTAAGGCCAAATATTTGTTCGCGAGAGATCTGTCTGCTGTTCTTAATGGTGTCATAATGTAGAGCGGCATGCCAATATATATATGGGCGCCCCTTAAAAAAGTGGTTTTGGCGATTTTTTTCTAATTAAAAAATATAAACACAGCCTCATGGGACGTAGAAAATCGTACCTATATTCAGCAAACATTAATGCGGGGACACGTTTGGTATCATAGGGTGTCTGTCTGTCATTATCATTCTCAAGATTTGAACTGTTGAAAGCAGATAAAACCTCATGTCTTGTGAAATGCGTCCTCATACCAACTCCGAAACTTTAACAGAAGTTTACAGAACATGTTTGGTTATCTATGACGGAGGATTAGGGCCACATTGAGATTTTTTTTTTTTATTTTACTTCGAGAAAAAAAGTCATTACTAACGAGAAAAAAAGGCATTATTAATGAAAAAAGTCATTATTAACGAGAAAAAGTTATTATTAATTAGAAAAAGGTCATTATTTATGAGAAAAAAAGTCGTGATAAATTCTAATATGTTGATTTAGAGGACAAAAATGAGGGGCGTGGAGCATTTTGTGGAATTGTATTTCAGTTTAGGTTTCACAAAGAGATACTTAATCTTTTGGCACATCAGCACATCGTCATTAGTATCAGGACATTAAAAAGAATATGCAAGAAAATGCATCTTTTCCGGAGAAAGAACCAGACGTGTGTGGAGGAAATCGCTGCTTCTCTGGAGTCGAGCTCCGGCGAGCACGGCAGTGCACCTGCAGGGGCCCCAACGCGTTATGGCACATGGATTCATATGATAAACTAAAGCCTTATGGCATTGCTATTGACGGCTGCATGGATTTAGTCGCCACGCAATGTTCTCATTATTAACGAGAAAAAAAAGTCGTTATTAACCTGACTGCTAACTACACTCTCGCATTCTCCTTTCAACCTCCTCTCGTTTTACGTTGAGCAGCCTTTTACTACGACTTTTTTCTCATTAATAATGACTTTTTTCTCGTTAATAATGACTTTTTTCTCGTTAATAATGACTTTTTTCTCATTAATAATGACTTTTTTCTCGTTAATAATGACTTTTTTTCTCGAAGTAAAATAATAAAAAAAAAAAATCTCAATGTGGCCCTAATCCTCCGTCGTAGTTATCTGTGTTGTTGTTGTTTTTTTTTTGTTGTTTTTTTTGGCACCGTCAAATGTTGTTTAACCGCCCGGAGACACGACACATGCAAACACCAGCGTCCAGCATGGCGGCTAACAAACAGATTCACCTCGTGTCGCAGCATGAAACACTGAATAACACAAAGTTTGAAAAAAACAAAAAAAAAACAACCCAAAACAGACATTGATAAATTATGCGTAAAGTGTAAATTGGCAAATGTGGCAGATGATTGCAGGAACCGTTTGGAACGGGGGATGGCGGGGACTGATTGTGAGAGATCAAGGGAAGGAGTAGACGATCATGCTACAAGCAGTTAGCCTCTTGCTAATGTCTTTCATTCTTTAGCCCCATGGTGGGGCAGCACTGGCGCACAGCGTGATGATAAAATTGGATTAGACTTGGCATGCAAGGTCTCTTGATTTTAATCAAATGGTAGATTTTAGAAATTGATAAGAAAACAGAGACTGTTTGTGCCTTAAGAGGCTGTTTTTTTTTCCTGTAACCGAGAGTGATTGTGATTAATATGGTCTTCTTTAAAGGGCAACCGAAAACTTTTGCGTGCGACTGTAACTTCTGGACCCTCAGATCCAAGAAGAAAGACACATGGACATGCAGCTAAAAAAAAAAAAAAAAAAAAGACCAATGAAGTTGTAGAAAATAAATACAAACGGTAGCAACTGACATGGGAATGACAAATGGGTGCTAGTGGTGTGTGTATAGTACAAAGAATACTGCAATGAATATTGGATTGGAAGTAGACAACCGTGCCCGTTTGTGTTACCTGTTTTTATACGCCTGCTTTTTATGTTTTATTGCTGTGTGAAACACCTGTTTTGTAACAATAGTGTCAAGACATTGCGCGGGGATACTTTTTAAAGATGAGATGAGAAATTCCGAAGGGGAAACCAGCCGCCGCCGCCGCCACCGCCGCGCAGACACGAGTTTGACTTGAGTTCGCCAGTCCGCCGTGACTAAGAGCTCACGGGACCGGGTGATTCATCGCTTCGGCATATTGAAACTCTGCTGTAATTTCACTCGGCTCTGATATGAACTGTTGTCCGTTTTGCGGCTTGGAGTCATCGCGATGGTGCGTGGGCTTTCCCGGCCGCACGCGACTTCTTGCTGATATAGAGAGCAATTACTCCACACTCTTTCTCTGTGTTTGTGGTTAATTAAAGGTCTCCCGCCTCCTCTGGCAGCAACCGGTTGTTGTTGTTGTTGTTGTTGTTGTTGTTGTTGTTGTCGCCGCCATATGAGGAGCGCCAGTCCATTAGGAGGCCTGTTTATATTTCACTTCATTCGATTTTTGTCCTCTTGAGTGCATGTGGACTTTCTCTGCCTCAGTGACAGTGTGGCATGATGCGGTCCTTTGGCTCGAATCAATAATTTATTTATATGGCATAACCTTATCTTCTAAATGGTCTCATAATGGGCCCAGACTTCTAAAATGTCACATTTCCTGTTCAAATGAGTTTTTTTTTTTTTTTCTCCCCAGGATGAATCGGGTTCCTGTCTTTAACTGAGCTGTTCGGCTGGTTTAATGAGCTCAGTGCTTTCACATCGGGGCCGGTTGGGATTGTTTGGGTTCCTGGTTTTTTTTTTTTAATGCAGTAATTGGCTTAAGGAGACTGTTACGTGAGCGACTTAAATGCCCCCTTTCTTTTAGTTTTTCGTTCTGCTGTCTCTCCTCCAGTTAATGAACAGAGAAGTGTGGGTTTTATAGCCGCTTAACTATGGGAATGCCAAATATTTTGTAAGAAAAACCCGAATCAACTCGTGAAGAGTTCCCGGCGTTTACATATTTGTTCCTTTCTGAAGGACCTTTTGGATTTTTCTACAGTATACGTTCACTTTATTCATAAGTGGGACATGTGATTGCAGACACGTGAAAGTACCGTCACAAAGAGGTTTCCAGAGACGGCTTCGTTCTGTTTAAGAACAGTTTCAAACACAAGTTGGAATGTTTTTTTTATATTTTAGGTTGGATCAGATGATCGATGTCACTTACATGTCGGCACGATAGATGAGGAGGGGCAGCCAGTTAGCTTAGCTTAGCATAGAGACACGCGGCCGGGGGGAAATGCCTCGTATCCCAGCGCAGAACAGAGAGACACAGATTAAGTTTATTTACACGCCGGCAGAGCAGATTATGAGCAGGTGAGTGAGACTGTGATTGGTGTGCTGGTCACAGGGCGGTGATGCGGATACCGCCGGCTTAACGAGGGGCACGAGGGCAGAACGGGGGTTTTGAGAAACGCGTGCGACAACGCGAGAGGCGTCAAATGTCTCACTTAGGCAAATGAAGCACCTTTGCTTTTTGTTTTTGTTTTTAACTCCACCACGAGAGTGAACTGACTGTCTTGGGATTGTGGGCAAGAGACGACATTTGAGGTCGTCAGCTTGGTCTTTGGGGCAAAACCTATCAACTGATCGGCCAAGAAAATAATCCTCATTTAAACCGACAGTGGAGATGATTAGTTGCAGCCCCGAAGGCACCTCCCGACACACACGGATGCTGCTCAGAGTCCTTCAGTTTGAGAGGAGAAATAAGAGGAAAAACAACTGAGACGGAATCCTGCTGCTGTCACCAGCCCAGAATCCGGCCTCCCTCGCATGCTCAAAGTCGGTGTATTGAAGGCCGGAGATGATGAAGGTCAAGTATGAAATTAATTGCGCTTTCTTGCTTCAGTGCCCCCCCCTCAAACACGCCCCAGGACATTTGGACCATATCATTTATTTACAGTCCAGCAATCTTCCTCCGTCAGCACTTCTACAGCTCACCTAGAGACCGCTACAGCTCTTTCCTGTTGGCTGTTATTTTTTTTTCTTCTTTCTTCTCACCACATATTTGCACGGGATCCCTGCTAGCTTCATACGGTAGCGGTCGCTCTGAATAACACATCGGCCCAATTTGCAGCCTTTTTTCCTCTCCTCCCGCGGAAGAGGCCGTCTTCCCGGCGATCCTCCTCTGCTTAGGTTCTCCCATTTTCCGAGAAGCCGCACCACTGCGCACGTTTGCAGCAGTTGAAAGGGGAGGAGACGGCATTCGCGGGGTCAAGGTGACCTTCGGTTGCGGTGCACTACGCGCCGCACACACTGGCCGCCGGGGCAATGCAGTCAACCTTCAGCTTTCGCAGTGATGCAGGGATGCATGCTGGTTATTCCAGCGCTGAGCTAAACGCCGCGTGAACGGCGTTGAATCGGTCGTTTTCACCTTTTTTTAGAGGAAGGTCCGTCATTGGCTGCACATCATCATCATCAGCGTGGATGAGACTCTGACAGGATGAGCGGAGAAATATTGAAGGGCGCTTGGCTTTGACCTTTCGCCCTTGCTCTAGTCACACGGCTCTGACTTATTATGTCATAACTCGATGAGAAACCCGTGCGCCCCTCGCGCCTCATCGTTCGTGCGCTCCTCCTCGAACGTGAAGCAGCGCAGCCCTCACGTACCCACATGCCATTTAGCTGTCCTGAAATAGCTGACTTTTGCTTTTAAAAAAAAAAAAAAAAAAAAAAACAGTAGCGGCAGACCCCCCCCGCCCGCCCACCACCCC
>CAAKHG010035042.1:0-10037 GCA_901007715.1 Dactylopterus volitans
CCTGTCTGCACACTGGCATACACACACACACACACGAACACACTCACACAACACTCACACTCTCACATGTTTGTACTGTCACTTTCACTCTGACTCAAACGCACCTGAGATCATGAGAAGACCATCCCTCTTAATGTGGACTGATGGTGACGCATGTTTGGGCTGACAGCAGTATCACACACACACACGCACACACACAGACACACACACATTTTCACAAAGACGCACACTTAATGTAAATCATTTATGGCGGATAACGGAGTCCACAAACAGGAATGCAACTGATTAAACGCTTAAGCACTTTCAGCTGGCAATTACTCGAAATGCATTTGACAGACATCTCAAATGTTCTAAACCGACTCATTCGGCTAATTTAAACGTGCGTGTGTGTGTGTGTACATCTTGCTGCTTCCAGTTTCTACGCAGTGCCAGAAGGAAGTGAAAACGATATACGGTTCATCTACTGCGCAGCCAGTATCTGTTACATGCTGGATGACTGGTCAGGCATGGACATCCAGAAGGCAATCGAGTACATCAGAGGAAGTTTGGTGAGTAGATACTGGTATTTTCCAGAGTTTTAGGTATTGAACCGTGGGGGAAATTTTTTTTTTTTTTGTGGTCCTCCCTCATCAATAAAGCAGTGGAACCTGCACCAAATCAGCCATAACATTAAAACCACTGCATGTTTACCATATTATGCAGTGTAACAGCCCTGCAATAAATTCTCCCATCAAGGAGGAATTTTATGATGAATTTTTAATCTGTTTGAGAGAGGTGTTGACATATTTCAGCGGCTGTTATCGGGACTGTAATGTGCGATGCTGTCGAGCTGTACTGGGTTATATGAAGAGGTGTTCCTAATGTTTTGGTCGAACCAAACGCACATGAGTGGGGTGACCAAAATATGAGCGACACCAGTAAAACCCAAACATCCTCCATTGAAATTCATCGCAGGGATGACGCATTACAGTCGACGGTAGCCACGCAGCGGTTTTTTTTGACGTCACGGCGGATCGCTGAACATCCCAGTCCTGCCGTGCTTCAATCCCTTGAATGAGGCCACCTACCTCCATAGGCTGGCACGCTGCCTAGAAATACTCCATTTATAATAAATGAAGCAGCGAGCAGTGCATCATGGTCCAAAGCTAGCAGAGGTTTTTTTTTTTTTTTCCTAGCTCACCAGGAGGAGAAAGAAAACAAGCTTTTGTTGTGCCACCTCAGCTGTATTTTTGTCAGAGCGTTGACCTATGTTTAACTCAACCCCGACTTTACGCGAGTCAGACGCATCCTCGCCGCGTCGTCGCCCATCTCTTTCGCCCTCACCACTGAAGTCCCGGAAGAAAGGGGCGATTTCTGGCTTATTTTAGCTCTGACATTTAACACAACAGTCTCCTGTTTCCTCATTGTGTGCGTGTGCGCTCCATCTTGCTTCTAAACACACACACACAGAGGAGGGTTCGTAAGTTACCATATATCGTCATTTAAAAATATATATTTATCCGCTGGCTACATGTCGGGGGATTTTAAAGCGTCTTTGGCAGCATAAGCTAGTCAATGGTGGATGTAAGTATATGAGGAGCCTAAGATGATGGCAGGTCTGGTAACCATTGTAGAAGAGTCTCAGACAGCAGCCACAAGTGTCTCTTTTCATGGGCTAAAGCGGACACAGACAGGCAGTGACTGCTCAGTGAACACAAGATTTTTGGAACCATACTTACGATTTCAATAGTTATTTATTTCCACAAATACCAGGATTCCGTGTTTTGTTTTTTTTGTCCATAAACTTGGCGGTAGAGCATGTACACTTGTCACTGTGACTTTTTCGCTGCTCCATAAAACCAATCTACAAATTATAACCACTGCAGGTTTACCTCTCTTCAGGAGGATATTTCTGTAGAATCTCAAGTGAACATGTTTGAGAGAGCTGTTGACATATTGATTGTTGTATTTTGAACTGTACAGGGTTATACTGAGAGGTGTCCCTAATATTTTGGTCATCCCACTCATGCATTAGGGTACAAAAATATGCATCACAAGACACATAAGGTTAGACCTGAGTCTGTTTTGTAGCGTCAATAATGATAAAGATGATGATGCTAATAAGGATTTAAAAAAAAACGAGTCCTGTTGAGAAAAAGAATGAGGGAACAATACAAAATACAAAAGGACAAAATACAAGATACAAAAATATAAAAACATGAAAAGGACAGTAAAGAAAACACGCGGTCACAGTCGCATGATAATCCCATCGAATTGCTGTGGCATTTGAGTAGTGCCGCTAACTCAAAGCCAATTAAAACATCTTTGCATTCAATCTTCCATTATGCTCCAGCCTCCTCTTCTTTTTTTTTTCTTCCTGTAAATGTATTTGTTTTTGACATGGTTCCAGCGTGCAGTCAGTAAACGCGGCTCGGTCTCCTCTTGCTCTAATCCCCCTTCAATTGGGAACGTTAGCCTTTTTATTGCTAGATGAAATACATCTTCCAATTGAATGGCCTTTTCTTTGCTCTCCACACAGTCATATGACAATGGGTTTGGCCAGGGAGCCGGGCGGGAGTCGCATGGTGAGTACCATCATCTATTGCTGAATGTGGTTTATTTCTTTTAGTTACAGACATCAGATACGTGACTTTGACAGCTTTTATGCGCGTTAAAGGAGAAGCGCCCCCACATATTGATGTTTTTGCTTTTTTTTTTTTTTTTCAATAAAAAGGTGGATATTAGATCAAAAGGTTTGTGGGCGTGTGGAGGCATTGATGTGGAGGGCATGAAAGTGGCTGACGGAAGTAACTGGTTTAAAGGATTAGCTATTACAATCCATCTCTGCGGATACATTGTCCTCATTAATCCCCTTCCCCACTCCAAATTAAAATTAAACCGCATTATCCTGACACAAACAGCCCTCATCCGGCGCGCGGACCCCACGCCGCATTTCAAAGCCCCCGCGTGGATCCTACCAGTCACCTTTTCCCGTTGCGGTGAAAGCCGGCTGTTTCCCGCACCCCCTCGGAATCAAAAGTGGCGGCGGCGCAGGCCCTTGGCGCGCCGAGCTAATTTCCTCCCTCGTGATAAATTTAACTTCTGTGATTACAAGTTTCGCTGAGACTGAGCTCACTCGCGGGCGAGCCGGGCCAAGTCACTGTCTACCGATTACACATCAGCAGACACACACACACAGTAGATGCCCGTTACCCATCCACCCTTGAAGTGTGTGTTTGCTCAGTATCAAGACCTCCCACGCTGCGCTTTCAGCGAGCGCGGGCCGCACACTCGCTGCTTTGTGTAGATGCTCGCTTTTGACACAGGCTGCGTGGTTTTAGATACACGGGACCTGGAACAGCAGAACCTTCACGCCAGGGTAAAATATTACCCCTCTTTATGTGTCCTTTATGTGTGTTTGGCTTTAATCTTTCAGCCTCCTACATGGCGTCATAAATTTCCCTCCGCCTCGGGCAATGTGCTGTTTTTTTTTTTGAGATGCGCCGTTTTGGAATGTTCTGTTGAGGAATCCAATTTCTTGACTAAAAACTGTCAAGGGTTGCTCCTTCTTTTCCTCCTTTTTCCATTCAATATGATCCGCCGTCCAAAAGTGATGAAAATCCTGGTGAGCACCAACCTCCGCGACGGATACACTGCTCCCGTAGCATCTTTGTAGTTGAAGCCGCCCACTGAAATGCTTTACATATGAAGCAGCAGTGGTAGGAATCGTTACATTCACATTAGCAAAGACCTCAAGCAGCTCTGACGTGGCCGGAGGGGAGTGAAATGTAAACACTGAAATTAAAACCAGTCACGCTGGATTACATGTATGCTTCAGTTCCTGGGAATCCCTCGTGGAGCTAAAAATCCCATGCTAGTTGTTGTCGAATTTGCTTTGCGTAAACAAATATTCACCATTAATTGTATTGAAAAGATCATAACTTTGAGTATTGGGGGTATTAAAATTAATTTTTATAATGTGTAGGTATATGGTCATTCCAAAACTATGAGAGTGAAGGGGTTTTAAGATTTTAAGAGCTGACTTTGGTTCAGATTGACTCTTAATGTGCCTCTAGCAGATATCGAAGCTAGCCGAGGTTGATTTCAGGCCGACGCGACACGTCCGCTAATTTACACTCACACACCCTCAAACACAGATAAGCAGCTGGAAATGGTGCTTATTTGTATGCGGGAGTTGAAGGCGTAGTAATAATACAAGCAGCTGAGGGTGATGTAGCTGCTCCTTGTGGCCGCGCCGATAACAACCTATCATCAATCACTGAGAGCGCTCATGTTTGTATGACTTCAGTTTCCAACACACACACACCACACGGCTGAGTTCTGAGCCTAATTTGTTTTTTTTGTTTTTTTTTTGAAAACAAACCTTGATATTACTCTTTTTAAAAGTGTATATTACGCCCAGAGCCATACAAACCAATCCAGAGTACTTTTAGATTAAATTGTATGAACACACACACGACAGCACTTCCCCCCCACAAACATCTTCACGGGCAACATAAGGCAGCTCCACAGGTACAATACAAGACTAGAGGCATCAATTATTTGGTTGGAAAAGTGCCCACACACAGATGATCTGTTTCTACTGCTCTAGCCTGGGAATTTTGTTGTCTGGCATTAAAAAAAATGTTTAGAGTCCGCCACTGGGACACGTGGCGATGTGATGGCATTGTCTGGAGTCGACGTTGCCATCCTGAGACTCGTCTTGTTTGTGAATTTCGCCTCATGCACCTGCCTGCGTGCCCAGGTGGCTGGACGTACTGCGCCATCGCGTCGCTGTGTCTGATGGGTCGACTGGAGGAGGCGCTGAGCCAGCGGGAGCTGGACAGGATCCGGCGCTGGTGCATCATGAGGCAGCAGAGCGGCTTCCACGGGCGCCCCAACAAACCCGTAGACACATGCTACTCCTTCTGGGTGGGAGCGACGTTAGAGGTACGAGTGCAGCGCGGTCGCCCTCGCCCCCTCTGCATTGTTATGCCCCACCGATGGGTGGGTGAGACGCAGCAGGGAAATTTCCCATCTTCCCACCAGAGTCGATGCTGAGCAATGAATTGGGGAAAAAAAGGCCGGGGGTTATTTAGAAATTATAAGAAATACAAACCATAATTTCCATATCTTCAGGGTGGACAGAGGCCAACATGGCAAACAAACCGATCTGTGGAAGGACACATTTAAAAAAAAAAAAAAAACCCTCCTAAAAAACAGTCAATGAGGTGGCCAATCCCCTGCGAGCGACAGGCATGTCGGTCCAATCACCTCCTTGAACCTGCAGGCCTAAATCAGCATGCTTGCTCCCACTGACCCCTGGCCGGAGGTCGTCCACATGCCTTTCACACAAATAATTCAAATTCTGCCGGCAGTTGTAACGCCTGCATGGACATGTCGAGTATTTTACACCACCTACCGTCCGTCTTCACTTTTTTTGTCATTTAGACACAAAATTGCTCAGAAATTGTTGAAATGGTACCCCTTCGCATCAAATAACACTGGATATGGTTGTACACCCCAGCATATTAAAATCTACCTAAAATCTCCCAGCATGTGGGTCATAACCATGCCAGAGGAGCATGTTCCGAGCATGATTCAGAAAAACTATGAGCTAAGCCGCAAACGAGCGTGAGTAAGTCCAGATAAACACAATGCAGCAAAAACTGTGAATTTCTGGGTCAAGATTGTGCCTGGGGTGCTAATATACACAGTAAAAAAAAAAAAAATGTTTGTCTGCAGCAAACTTTTGAGGTTTGATGTTTGCTCCATATAGTAATTTTTTTTTTTTTTTTAAAGACAGAGGATATCAAATGTCTGGTGTCAGAATGACGGCAATAACCACCTTGAAATATAGTGCAGTCCTAAAATCAACTTGTAATCCCATCATGCTCGGCATCTCCTGTCACCGCTATCGAATAATTTTTCATGTTTTCTCCAGATGTCGTGATTTTAATATCCGCACTGCTCCCTTCTCTCTCTTTCTCTCTCGCGCTCCACCATCTCCGCCAGCTGCTAGACGTGTTTCAGTATTCCAACTTTGACAAGAACAGGAGCTTCATCTTGTCCACGCAAGATCGGCTGGTGGGGGGCTTCGCCAAGTGGCCAGACAGCCATCCAGGTAAATGCCTTTTTCACCACCGCTTGGCCTCAGCATAACCACTGTTACAGCAGGTATCAGATAAACTGCTAAAAAAAATAAATAAATAAAAAGGACATAAAAGGGAATGCAATAACAGAAAGCTTCATCTGCTGTGTTGCTTTGAGCATCCGTGGCGGAATTTCTGAAACGGTTCCCATGCACACAGGCCAGCGAGGCTGATGTCATGTTGATTGTCCATGTGGTGGAAACCAAGCGAGGCGGCGCACAAAAGGCGAATATACGGAGGCTTCTGCTCTTTATTGTGTTTTTATTTTTAGCAACTCGCCTCAAGCACACAAACGCGGCGGATCGAAGCCGTTTCAAAAGTCTTCCTCTGTCTCTCTTTGGGGCTGACCAGTGTCCGTCTGAGGCTGGGTGGAGTCGCGGCTGGCAGCCTCGCTCGACCTCCCGTAACCCTAAACTTGCAGCGGCGTCCATGTTTGTGCGCGCATGTCTGCCGCCCTTGTGATTGTTCCGAGCCAGGTTTCGGAGGGAGCTCCTCACGTTACCGGGACAATGCGGGGATAATAGGCTGGAAGAAACAATGACGCAAAATGGCAGCGGCATCGACCGAACCTCATAAATATTACTGAACAAAAGAGATTTTTAGGAATGAAAGGGCTGTTTGGTTTTTTGAGCACAGGTACAAATAGCTTTGGGCTTGGCACTGGTGTGGGATGATACCAAGGCAACAATGAGGAACAAAAGGAGATTCCAGCCACATGTTGCCAGATGCTCTTTGATTATTTGAACAAAAGCAGGTTTTGATCTTGAACTCATCTTCGTGTCGCAGTGGAAATAGCTGCTGAAGGGAGGAAGGGGGAGGGGGGAGCTGGGGTGGTTATCATGGGCAGCTGCGGACCACACTCTTTTAGAGATTTACCAAAGCCCAAAAAAAATTTTTTTTTTTTGATCAAGCACTTTGCAATTTGTCTGAATAAAGATAAGCTTCCTTTCGTGGAAGAAAACCTTGGAGCAGCGCCAGACTTCGAGGCGGGAGGCGCCGACCTCGACTGGTGGCCTCTCGCAAATTCCAGAAAAACGGATCACAGCTGTCTTGTTTGCTCCTCGCGTTCCTGAAAACAAATTTGGATCTGTAAATTTAAGTTTTTTGTTTTTTTTTTAAGTTGTCACCTTTGATGCCGCAGTTGCCCCGATGGTTTACAGCCTAATTGTGAGTGGCAGCCGCCGTCGCGGACCGATCCAGACGTCTTTTCTTCACGTCCTCGCGCTCCAGTCACCCTGAATCCCGACTGACGCGGCTAACGCCGCTTTGATCGATCCTGATGTCGGCCTCCCAATCCTCTGTCATTTCATTATAATTCAATTACGGTTCCATTTACTGGCCCGTGCAGCTTTTACTTCAATCCCAGAGGACCAGGGTCACAAGGCTGCCCCGTGTGAATAATTGATATCTACTTAAAGGAGCAGTGCAGCAAAGAACATAATGCTCCTGCATAATGTTGTTTTTTTTTTAATGGGACGGCTGTTTTATTGATCCGGTAATGAATAGCACGGTGACAAACCACCTTTTGTCGTCCGCGCTCGGATCATTCTGAGGCTCACGCAACTGTCATGCTCAGACCTTCACTGACTCGGCCTTTCCATGTTGTCCCCCCTCTTTTCCCTCGCGCTTCCATGACCCCCTTCCCCCACCCACCCCACCCTCTCCCCCTTTCTCACTCTTCCTTTCTGTCCGCCAGACCCTCTCCATGCCTACTTGGGGCTGTGCGGCCTGTCTCTGATTGGCGAGCCCAGTCTGAGGAAGGTCCACCCAGCTCTTAACATCACCCAGAGAGCCTTTCAGCACCTCCAGCAGCTGCAGCAGACATGGAGGGACAACGCCGGCAGCTGTGCCCGACAGCACTGACGGCGCCGCGATCCACAGCCTCCGAGCAGGTTCAGTAATCAGGAACATCCACGAGAGGTCGATCGGAAGCAAGTGGACCGGCTGTGCTTTCCGGCTGTGTTTTTTTTTTTTCTCCATTTTTTTTGAAGACTCCAGCTAGAACTTCGAAGGAGCAAAATTTCAGAGCGACTTTCCTGTTAAGCAATATTGGTTGCTCTTTCTTTTGCTGCCTTTTTTTTTAATTATTATTAGTGACAGTCGTAAATTAAAATTATAATTATGTGCCAGAACAGAGTCACTGGAGACTTGAAGACATGCCAGATGCCGAAATACTGTAACCACCGACCCCCCCCACCCGACCCCACTCTTGATAACTATGTTTAAAACATTTCCTGCTCCTTACATAACTTCTCCACAAGCTTTGCCGCTGAGCAGCTGCCGCCCGCGTCCACGCGCGAAGTGTCCAGGCGCCGTTTTAAGCGGAGCCCACCTGACTTTTTGACAGGAACCCGAAACCCAACAATGCGACCCCCGTCCCCCCCACCGCAAAGCTTTTCAGCTGCTGCATTTCATCCCGCGTCGCGTCTGCTCCTGCCCCCCGCAAGTCGCCGCCATGCGAGCGAAACGCAAGCCTTCACGCGGAAGCTCGAAACAGAAGTCCATCAGACCGCGCGTGAGACGGGCGACAGAAATTCCTCCCATGCTGACGAGCTTTTAGCCCTCGTAACCGCGCTCGGCGGAGGTGGTGGGGGGTCTCATGGCAGGCTGGGGAAACATCTAAATTGCGCCTGTAAACGGTTCCGGATTAGCCAGCGGGGGCGTTTTTCGGGAGCTGAAAGTTTGTTTGCCCGTCTAACATGACAATTGACAACCTCTTCTGAGTAATGTCCCTTATTTATTTATTGTTTTTCCCCACTTTTATTGTTCACACACCAGTAAAAGCCCAGTTAAAGACGTTTTGCAAAGTGCTTGAGCACAGTTTCTTCATCCTCGGAATATCGAACACGGTCGTTTTCGCTGCCGCCCCCCGGGGGCGTCTGCATCCTCGCATCGCTCCTGAACCTCCTCAAAAGCCGTCAAAAGGTTATGCCAGCCCGGCAGCTTTTCTCTTCCCTTCCACCGCCGGCTGGCTTTGTTTTCTGATGAGGGGGGTGCAGGGGGGTTTAAATGGTAATGGGAGTGTCGGGGTGCACTGAGGGGAGAAGCAGCACGGAGCTCAACAACCACCTGAAGGGCCGAGTGTGCTGGAAGATCATCCGGGAGATTAAAAACGAGCTCCGCTGCGGGCCGCGTCCTCGTAGATCACGGAAAGCCGAATTTGTTTGTTCGTGTTTTTTTTCCCCGAAGCGGCGCGGAATCAAAGATGGAGCCCCTTGAGGGAAGCCAGTAAGAAGTGAGAAGGGGAATAGGGGGAACGGGGGGGGTTTTCGGAAACCCCGACCTGAACAGAGTGACCTAGCTTCACCCGTAATTCCCTGTGAGGCAGCAGCCAACCTGAAATCATTGGGAGAGCGATGAACCGCAGCATCTGCGTCTGCGTCGGATTGGAACAGCAACGGGAATCCGAGCGTGAAGGCGGCTCCTCAAATACTTTATTTTTTTATTATTATTTTTATTATTTATTTTTTCTCTGCCCACCACATGTCGACGTCCCTTTGTCTCCACGAAGGCTCTCGCTCGATTGAAAGCCCCGTTCGTCCTCGAGCTGAGCCGCCGATCATTTCTAAATCTAAATAAAACCCCGCCCGCCCATGGTCGTCCTCCTCCGGCGCCGCTGTCGCGTCGGCGCACGGCGAGCGTCACTCGCCCATTCCTCCGCCCCCTTTCCGCCAAAGCCACGCCCCCCCTTCCCTTCGAGGCCCCACCTGCTCCCCGAGACGACAATAGCACAGCAGGACGCGAGCGGCGGAACGCGCCGGCTGTCTGCGGCGTGTCACCTGTGATGCCGCACGCCGCATCTAGTGATGTCGCCCTATTGGACGAATCCACCCCCCCCGACCTCGCCTCCTTTCCCGCCAAGTCGCCCCCCCCCCCCCCCCTTTTTTTTTTTTTTTTTTTTTTTTT
>CAAKHG010035046.1:1480-15288 GCA_901007715.1 Dactylopterus volitans
GGCTGCTGACCTGAGACGGGAGCCGCTTTATTCAGAAGCCCAACAGCCTCCTCGAACTCGGAGGCGAAGACGGAGGACGGAAGGTTGATGGTGGCCACCTGGTGAAGGACAAAACACACACGCGCACACACACACACACGCACCACGTTTGTTTCATTGACATTTGAGGCTTCAAGGCTGAAACATGCTGAGATTGTGACCTGTGATTAACTTACAGGTGCAGCTTTCTCCGTGTCACCAGCCTCCTCATCTTCTTCCTCCTCCTCCTCCTCCTCCTCCTCGTCATCACTGTCATCGCGGAGGGGAAGAGGTCGCCTGTCGCCGCGCGATGAGCCGGCTGCCACCAGCTCGGACTGGCCCGACGCCTCCTTCAGGTGCTGCAGGTAGTCGTAGTCGTCGTCGAAGAAGACGCCAAACTCCCTCTGCTCCTCGCGCCTCTTCTCCGCCTCCACCTGAGGAAAGAGGGCGGCGGCGTGAGAGGTTTGTCATGGCAGCGTGAGCCAATCCTGCGCCGAGGAGGTGACTGACGAACGATAAACTAAGAAAACAAAAAGCGGAACCTTGCATATATTTAGACGCTTTTCTCTGACTGATGGACCCCAGCCAGAGGCCACGTGACGCCGGGGTCACGGCGTGTGGCGTTTGGGAGGTCGGCGTTCCAGGACAACCAAATGCTATTCGCCAAAGGACATTTGGAGTCATTCTCTTGGGATTATTCTCTGGATTACTGCAGGCCAGGAGCTGCTCTACCAGTGTCGTTGAGTGAGTTTTAGTCTTGGGCGTCTCCTCATTCTCCATCCTTCCAAAAAGGCGTTTTTTCTTGCTTGGCTGCAGCGTTCTCGCCTCCCTCAGCCCCGCTGGAGGTCTGGAGGGATCCTGGACTAACTCAAAGGAACCGTCTGGTAACTCTGGGAGCTGCTGCGGACTTCAGTTACCCCGGAATATTGAAGCTAAATAACTGCTGACACCGTCCGACACGCCGGCGTCTGCGTCTGCTTCGGTCATCTGACAGTCGGCTCCCGTTCGTTTGTTGTAATACTGATTTAAGAGTTTTAAAAGAGAAAAGAGTTTCCGTTTAGTTTGGGAGGTTCAGCCACTAATTCCATAACTCTCACAGCAGCGTTTGGACCCTTCACTTTATACGGTTCTCTTCCATTTGCTCCTACCAAGATAAAAGCTATCAGAGGGAAATTATGTGCGTATGTCCATGAGCGGTCATCAGCGATCTGTGGACACATTCATTCAGACGGGAGGCGGGACCTTGGCGGCGGGAAGCAGGACGTGCTGCGGGGCCTTCTCATCTGCAGCCAGCGGGTCCCTCTGGCTCCTGTGGACCAGGTGGAAGGTCACGGCCTTCCTCTTTTCAATGAACGACTTCTTCTTCCGATGAGGCTGCAAGAGACAAAAAAAAACACAGCCGAGGTCGGCCATGACTGCCGGGTCGTTCCTGAGATCACTCGGAGGGCTTCCACCTTCCACCTTCCCCGCGACTTCCTGACAGATGAAATCGTGAAGGCAAAAAGGCCAAACGCTGCCGGGTTCAGCCGCTCAAACGAGCACTTTTATTCTTTTATTCTCCTTAAAAACGACAAACAGTTCCGACCCGGCTGTCCCGGGCTCTCATCCACACCTCATGTGGACACCAGCTGTTTACTCCGGGCGGACCACGCCTCCCTGCTGACGGGCGAGAAATCAAATGTATCTGACCCAACATTTAGAATAAGAATAGAAGAGAATAGAATAGAATAAAGCCTCTGGCGCGGGCTGCCCCGCTGTCACTCCCCGCCGCATCCTGGGGGAAAGAAACCTGGCTTTTAACACGTGTTGGCGATGCCTTTATATTAACTCACGTCTGAATACGCGAGAATAAAACAGCTCGCAACTGGCAACATCGGGCGTCTCTACGCGGGAACTAACAAACGGGACGCTGGCAAGTCATTTCACCAAACACATGACAAGCTGTGAGCACATCCGGGTGGTTAAACATTTCGGATTAGGGGGCTTTTGAAGCTCTGCTCGCCTCCGGCGTGTTTACCTGATGGTGCGCTGCTGTTAGCTAGCTAGCTAGCTAGCTACCTAGCTAGCAAGGACTTTAAACGTCCTTCGGCATCGTCTTACCATTTTTGAAGCGACCCTCTGTCGGTGTTCCTGGACTCGGGCAGTTTAAACTTCACCAAACTCAAGTTAATCGTTCGCGCTTATCGTCATGAACCGCGTAAAGGCTGAAACTTTGAGAATAGTCAGTTCCACGCTGCTTCTTATGCCACCATGCTGCGGCTCGCGCGGCGCATGCGTAGTGTCGCTGCCCACCCGGAAGGAACCATTCGGCTTAACAGCGTGGGGGGGGGGGGGGGGGGGGGGAGGGGGGGCTAACACAGCGTTTACGCTTTAATCATAGAGGCATTACAACGGTCATATTCGTCTCTGCAGGATGATTTTGTACCGAAAACCTTATGTTGGATGCGTGTAAATGTAAACGTGAACAAAGACACTCGTGTCATCGCTTTTGCGTGTCGTTCCCTCAACGCCCCCAATGGTGGTACAGTCCAAAGACCCCCAGTAAACTTTGTTGTGACCAACTTTGGCACATTTAAGTCAGTTTCTCTGAAAAAGTCAATGAAAACTATGGAAAAAAAAAGATACAATCTGGAATTTAAATAAATACTTCAAATCCGTTTAACAAGGCCAAACTGTACTATTTTTAGTCTGTTAAATCTGTTGCTGCTAACATTCGGTGCAGTCCAACATACCCTCCTCTGTGCAGTCTGCCTCTGCAAGGCAGCATCGTTTACGTTTTTATATTTAATGCTACACACCATGTGCGTATTTTACAACTGAATGTGCAGTTACCTGCGCAGCTACTGGCACACGCCGATGTATATACACAACTCTAACCCTATTTTTTTGTAAACAGTCTTATGTGTACAGCCCTGTACTTAATACTTGAACACTTTATTTTATATTCTTAGACTCTATATTTCTAAATATGGCAGGTATATGTGTATTTTCTACCTTTATCTTAATTTTTATGAGTACTGTATCGCAATTTTTCTATCTGTACTACTTGAGCTGCTGTAACAAGTGAATTTCTCCGGTGTGAGATCAATAAAGTTCATCTTATCTTATTCTTAATTGATGCAATCCTGTTTGTGAATGGTCATTTGTATTCAAGCAAGGGACAGGCAAAAGAATTTGAACCCAACGAGCAGCACCTAATTTTAAAACGTGATCACTTCTGAACTCTTGATGCAGATATATATATTAAAAAAAACAACACTAGAACAACAATTACAACAATGAAAATGAATGAAAATGAAATATGCCTGAATTTAAATGACAAACGTGTCCAAAATCATCTGAAACCAGGCGCACTGGATTCACTCGCCACCATCTTTTGTCCTTGTTTGCATTTTGTGTCAAATGTTTTTCTGGGGGGCAGCATATCATCTACTGACAGAAAAGATTCCCCATCATTTTCAGTCTTTTTAGGTTCTACAGCCCTAATCAGTAATTAATTGTGTTTGGAAGAAAGCCAACGTTAAATGTTTTGCAGTAGCATTTTAATCAATGTCCTGCACATGGACTCGTGCGTCATGTTTGACGTCATCACGTTGGTGATGTCACACATGCTGGAAAACAGCATGGAAGCCAGTGAGACAGTGGTTAGCACCAGGTGCTAACAGCTGTTAGCAGGTGTTTTGACCTTTGTCAAAAGAACTTCTGCCGGTGTAGCTGCTAGCCTTTAGCGACTGTGTAGCTGCTAGCCGTTAGCAACTGCATTTTTGCACACAGCTACTGTGGGTCCAGATGTGGGCGCTCGCGGGGGCTAATCTGCTAACAAGAACCGAAAGTGTTTGCACCTCAGCTTGAAACACGCTTCCGGCCATCTCAGACGTCTCAGTCTCTCGTCAAAATCATTTTTATTTCCTTCTAATCATGTTAAAGTTGCCAGCTGTTGTGATGCTAACAATCTAAAACGCCACGTTGGACCGCCTCGAGAACATCAAGGCCTGGGTGACCGTAAACGTTTATGATAGTAAGGCTGAGGTCATGGCATTTTGGGCCTCGTGGCGCCCGTGATGTCACCGCCGCGTTGACCTCGGATCTGTGGATCAACATGTGGAATCATCTGGGAGCAGTAACAGACGGGGGTTTCAGATGGGACCGGCCCATATCTGGTCCTGACTGGACCACGGTAACATGGTGACGGCCTTTATGTTGGTATTAGCCCCGCCTCCCTTTTATTGGTCCGACTTCAGCTGACCACTCCCCTTCTGGTTGGCAAAGTCAGGGCCTGAAGCACAGGGGTGATCTTGGAACATGGGTCATGAAACACACGGACCTTTGCAAGTTTTAAATAAGCACCCTTTCGTTTACGGGTCTTTTTTATTAAGGTGTTTGCGGCTTTTTATGATTTGATTGAGGCACTTGAATCGATGGCGTCCACAGTTGAAGCAGTCGGGCTCATCAGGGCTCCCAGAGCCTGAATTTGGTGTTTGTTTGCTTGGTGATCCTCTTACAACATTTCACAGCAGCAGACACAGAAGTTTCATTCCAAATTTATTGGCTCATTGTGCCCAGGCAGGCTGCACTGAACATAAAAGCAAAAGCATTAATCAGCAAAAATTTCAATCCCCGAATTTGACATTTGGCACCTTAGAAAGTGTAAAACCTGAAAAAAACATCAGTGTATTCATTGTTATGGCGCTGAGGCCGTTTTGTTCTTGCGGTGGCTTGCGTCTGCTCGTGCGCCCCTCAGACGTTCATCGACAGCATCAGGAACTGGGCAGACAAAAGCACAGTCAATCACGGGCTCCACCAGCTGCAGCTAGAACACACGGAGACACCAGCGGTGGACCCACCTGCATGATGTTCATCTTCACCTTTCCCGTCTTGTGCTGGTCGAGAGCCTGGAAAGCTCCTGGTGGGCAGACAGAAGGAAGCAGAGGAACGTTAGCTCGGGGTCAGCCAGCGCTCCCGAGCCGTGTGTGTGTGTGTGTGTGTTTGTGAGAGCGCGGCGCCGCTACGTACGGAACATGTTCTCCAGACGGACGATGCAGGTGAGGTAGTCGTCGAAGTCGATGTCGTAGTTGTCGTCGGCGAACCTCAGGCCGAGCAGCTGCAGGAGCCGGTTGTTCAGCTGCATCCCTTCGCGCCGACAACAAAAGGCATTAGCTTGTAGTCATATTTTATCAGCATATGATTATCGGCCCTGGCTTCTGTCATCTCTCCTTTAGCGCCACCAGCTGGCACAATTCAAAGCTGCCCAATTCTTAACTCTGCGGCCAAAGACGTGCGCAGGCGTCTGTTTTGTGCTGACAGTCAACGATGCCCACGAGCTTAAATAAGACCAGACTGTAAATAATCTGAATATAATCTCCATTTCCTCCTGTGGTATAAAAATGGAGCCAAAATATCCCCCATGTGGATGCCGCCATCTTGTGCTGGTAGTGGAGTCAGCTCAGCAACAATCAGGAAATTAAAACAAAACCAACCCCCCGCCCACCAAAGAAAAACCAATCAGGAAATGGAGCGTATCGTAGCCACGCCCACGCCAATCACCAGCAATCAAACTCATTTTTAGGGTTTGAAAGAGCCAATAACGGTGATAGAAAGTCAGTGTTACGCGTCCTCTCCACTTATGTAAACAGACGTCTGCAAACGCCTCCACCACTTCCTGTATCTCACTCAGAGCAGCCGTGAAGCCACGCCCCGTTTTTTTAGCGTCATAATAGCTAATTAAAAAACAAACTTATCAGAATGAAGAGGACTATGAAGAGGACTGTGATGCTTTAGTTTGGTTTTAAGCCCCACCCACTAGCAAACGTAGCGCGCGGGAGCGGAACGAAGGAGCGCTGAACTCTCTCACCTGCAGCCTTGAGGGCGATGCGCAGCTCGTAGGACGACATCTTCCCCGAGCGGTCGGTGTCAAAGGACAGGAAGAGCATCTGCAACAAAACGCCAGTCACCTTTCACCTTTCACAGGGGCCGATGGCGCGGGTGCGTCGGGGGCGTGTCCAGGTTATTTACATCAGGTAAGCAGGGGCATAAAAGGAAGCACGGGTGGGTTGTAATTGCCCTCTCAACTAGTCGATGTGCGTATTTGGGCCCTTGAACCTCGTCGCTATTAAAACGTCGGACTCGGGTTGGTGAAGTTTTTACATCAGAGTGTAAAAGTTTACTTAAGTTTACGGCGTAGAGTTTCCGCTGCGCTGTCAAGTTTACAGCTTCATTTTTTTTTCAGATTTCCGCGGCTTAAACATCTCAGACAGTTGCTGGCGCGGCGTCAGCAGCTAATCCATCACGCTGGGATGTTTCACCACCCCCCCTCTGCGTGTTAGCCTAGCCTAAGCTAACCCATGGGAACATTATAGTCACAAGCGTGCAAATCAACACCTACGATCCACTTCTTCATTTTTTCCCAGAAGACCTTGAACTCCTGGAACTCCAGCATCCCCGTGTTGTCCACCTGGTTTGCCGTGTCAAAGATCAAAATGTCTTGGAGATCATGAGAACCACACTCATCGGGTCACATCCGAATCTACGGCATTTTTGAGAGGGGTCAGCGGAAGGATACGTCCATCAGGTTGATGATGCTGTGGCAGGTGCTCAGGCTCAGGCCGTCAAACTTGATCTCCTTCCCTGAAAACAGAATGGATTCACATCCTGTGAGCGTCACTCCGGAACGCCGCCAGGAAGAGCTGGAACTGCTGTCTGATCGTAGACATCACTCACGTCTGCTGAGAACGCCGTTGAGCATCTGCTGAAGCTCCCTGACGGAGATGGCCTGGTCCTGCAGACACGCCGGCAGCGGGGAGGAGAAAGCTTGAAGGACTTACTGACGCAGTGAATCAACATCAGCAACTGGAATCATCCGCAAATCTATACTTTCATCTGTGTACATGCGGCTCTTCTAAGAAGGAGCCTCCCGGCAGAAGAATCAAACTCCGAAGTCACATCCCTGCAGGGCGAAGACCTCAACCTAACGTTTTCTGGGCTCATATCAAAGATGCATTTGGTGGGTTTTTGGCCACTTGGGGGCAGAAGACTCAGGCGGCTAGCAGTAAGCTAAGGGTCCGCTAGCGCACCGTGGGATTATCTCAAGGTGTGTTTTCCAAGAGGAACCAAAACTGGGAGCTGAAAGAGGCTACAAAAGGCTCCACAGAGCTGCAGGGGGGATGATAGTAAAAGCTCGTTTATGCTCAGCGTTGAATATGATTACATATGTGGGCGGAGCCTGCTAGTAATTTGTATATTACATGCGAGCTCTCAAAGAGCTCATGGCAGCAGCTGAGGGCGCCAAAAGGACGATGGCCGCCCACGTCTGCTTCTGTGAACGCCGTCGGTGACCACCAATGACGGATCAGGGTCCCGGGTGGTCCTGATTTACGAGGGCAGATTTCAGACCACAACCAAGTGGGCACTTGAGACCAGGGTGGGGTGAGTGGCAGGGCCCCGGAAAATGCTAACATTCACCAGCGCACCACCAGGTGGCGTTTTGAGCAGAACGCGGCATCGTGACCGGGAGTTCTCATGAAAGCCGCACGTCGGCCTGTTTAGCCCAGAATGAAAGCTGGTCGCGGTGGATCTTAAGGGTGGAGGAGGAGCTAAAGTACAGGCCGTACCTCGCCAGCCAGCTGTTCAAACAGCCGCCGCAGACCTTTCTCCTCGTCGGTTTCCTCCTCTGGCGCGCTGGGCATCGGCGGCTGATGGAGACAGTGTGGCGTTATCGGTGTGGTGGCGGGCACAGCGGTTGGTTATTGGAATGCGGGCCATCGACTTACCTCAGGCAGGTCGGCGTCCACGTTGGTCCCCATCTCCCTGCGGAGCAGAGCCACAGGAAAGTCAGAAAGCTCGACCGATACTCGATTTTTGGAGCCGATACTGACATTAGTTAGTAAAAAATGTTTGATATTGATATATCTACTGATATCTCTATATATTCAATCATCAAAGACTCTGTCTGTCGGCTCATATGTGATCCATACTGTAGCGCGTACGGCCCACATCTCCCACCATGCCCTGCTGGAGTCAATATTTTAATAGTTATCATTTTTCTATCCCAGGATGCAACTCTTGTCGTATTGCTTCTTTTTGTAAAATAGCTGTGATTCCTTGACTACTAAATCTTCATTGGCTGACTGGTAAAATGTACTAGATGGGTGGAGCACCAATGACAGTAGACTGTCATAGTCAGCATGGATGGAGGGCGCCCTCGGTTGGACATCACTTGACACTACAACTAATTCATGTTTTATTCTAGTGAAACATTTTAAATGCGGCTGATTAGAAGAACTTAATATCTGCACTTATCTGTCATTTTTCCTATGAAACTGATATGCCATTCACATGCAAATATCGGCCGATATTGTCAGTCAGATGATAAATCAATCAACTGACTTTTTTTTAAAAAAGCACATGTCGGCCATTATTTTCATCAATACCAATCTGTCTGTGACATGAAAGCATAGGCTGATACGATCGGGTCGGTAAGGTTCCACTCACGCTAATTAATATTGGTGCATATCAGCCATTTTTACACTGACACAGATATGTCTGTGACACGCAAGTACTGACCAACAAGGTCCGACAGTCACAGTCAGCAAGGGGGTGCCATCTGCAGGACGTCATTTGCCATAACAACTAATTCCCGTTTTATATTGAACTGTCTTAAATCCACCAAAAACGATATGTATGTTTCATCGATATGTATGTGTCATGTAAATATCGACTGAAAGTATCAGCTGCCAGCTGGTAAATCGGTCGGGCAAAGACTTAATATCGGCACATATCATCCATTTTTTCCTTCACTTTTATGGCACTATCACTGCTACATTTGAGTTTCATCGCCGCAGACGTCCCGATTCGAGGTTCATTCACTCAGAAGCTCCAAGTTTGTGCTCAGAATTTGCTCAACACCCACAGAGCTTTGGCCGCCTTCTCGGAGAAGATGCGGATGAGGAAGTCGGCCTCGTGGTGAGGCTGGAACGTGGTGGGCACCAGCAGGTATTTCCCAGGAGGCAGCGTGAAGCGCTCCGACACCTCCCGCATGTTGATGTAGGTCCTGCTGCGAGCCTTGGAGGCGTGGTAGCGGAAGAAGTCCTTCCCCTGGTGGTCGGCCTCGTTCGGAGCCTAAACAGACGGCGAGAGGTCCATCATGCTGCTGTTACATCACACGGCTCCCATTAGTTCATGTCTCATCTCTACGTGGTGGTTCAAAGTTGATCCTCACACAGCTCCCTCTGCTGGTGGAGACCATGTGACACACTCGGAAAACAGCAATTTAAAGGGACGGTTTGGTGTTTTAAAGCGTGTTTGTGTGTGTGATGATGCTCTGCACGCGCTCAGTGTGGAGAAGCCCGGCGCCGGCGTCTTCATCGGAGGCCCGAATGAACGGTTGTGGGCGGAGACTCGACGGACAATCGATTTTACACAGTTTCAAAAAAGAATCACCTAAAAAACGTACCAATGTCTTTCTAGGTGTTTGCTATATTTTGAATTTTTTTTTATTTATCACTTTATCCTTTTAATTGGAACTCCATTTTTCTTCAACCGGGGTACACCTGTAGCACCCTAACCCTGGCAAACAGTTAAAAACTACCCCTTGAAAGGGGTCCTTAAGGGGCCGACTATCAGCATAATCTCACAAAAACTACTCCTCAAACTGGGCGTGAGGGGCGGGGCGTCATGGCGGCGAGGCGCCGGAGTCTGACCTCATACACGGCGAAGCCGATGGTCTCCAGGTCCAGACCCTCCTTCCGCAGCTGGCGCCGGTTCTTCTGCATGAGGGCGATGACCACGCTGCACACGTCGTCCTCGTCGTCGGCGTCCTCCAGCATCAGCTTGAACTGAGGGTTGGTCCAAAAGGTGTCTGCGGGTTCACAGCTCACGTTGGCGACATTTGTAATACGTCCGAATGTGCTGATTCAAAAATGAGGGGAAAGAAAACTCTTTTTGGGGTGTCTAATGTTCTTTTCCTGGCACGAATCTCTTAATTTGCTCCACGTTTTGTGCATTTTTCGGCTTCCCGTGGAGGTCGGCGGCACTGAAAGCGTAAAAACTCGCCGTCGTCGGCGGACGATCTCACCGATGTAGTTCCTGCAGCCGCCAGCGGTGGAGCCGCGGATCCAGGTTCCCTCAAACATGCTGACCTGCCAGTGGCGCTTGGTGTCGTCGGTCAGGGAGTCTGGAGTCATGTTGCAGATCTCCACCTTGTCATAGTTGGCCTTGAAGTCCTCGAACTCCATCCTGGAACAACAAGCAGCGTCACCGCCCGCAGCAACGCAATTTCTCGCCAAATCCACGTAAAACCCGCCCGCCCGCCGCGCAGGAGATGATTTAAAAAATATCATCTATCTATCATCAGGTATCTAAGAGTATTCTAATTTTGAACAAAGTCAAGTACGTTTCAATGTTCACTTACACTGTTTTATTTGAGTTATTGTGTTAAAAACTGAACTGGACTTTTAAATTTTGTTCTGAGCTTGTAAAACACAAAGGTGAATTTTTTACACTCATTGGTTTATTTGAGTGTTGTGCTGTGGCCGTGCAGGATGTGGTTGACGGTGCAGGTGCATGTAGATGACATGTGAATGTAAATGACCTGGAAATGTAAATGACATGTGAATGTAAACGTAAATGACATGTGAATGTAAACGTAAATGACATGCAAATGAAATTAATGTTAATGTAAATGACCTGTAAATGTTAATGTAAATTACATATCAATGTAATCACATTTACATGTAAATGACATGGATGTAAATGTAAATTACGTGAATGTAAATGACATGTAATTGTAAACGTAAATGACATGTGGACGTAAATGACATGTAAATGTATACAAGGATGACATGTGAATGTAAACATAAATGTAAATGACATGTAAATGACAAACCACCTCAGATTATCTGTGCTCAGGTCGGCAGACTAATAAGAATCCTACTGGTCTGGCCCCTCCTTCCCACAGGAGGGGCGGCGATGTGACGTGAGTATTATGAATTTGTGCGCCGGTGTCGTGTTGGATTGTTGTGACGATTCATGAAAGGAACGAATGAATGAATGAAATAAAAAAAACCTGAACAGGCTGCTGAGGCGACGCTGCAAAGCAAAGAGAAGCCGGACACACCCGGACTCACCAGAATTCCCCGTCCTCCGTGGAATTCTGCAGGATGCGGGTTTTCTCCGCTCTGTCCACGTAGTCCCACTCTCTGGATCTGACACACACACACACGCGCGCACACACACACACACACACACACACACACACACACCGCAGCAAACCCGTCAGTCTCCGGCCGGCCGAGCCAATAAAACCAAACCGGGCTGCGTGGGAGAAGCTCTCAGAGCTTTCTATGATTATCGATATCTTAAAAAGAACCAAAAAATGTTCCTGCCTGAAAGTGTTTTAGTTTAGTGACTTTTAAGAAGATGGAACATTATTTAAATGTGAAAAACAACTGTGGAAACTTTTCTAAAAAAATAAATAAATAAAATAAATCACGGCCTTAATCTTAATCTAGATTATTTGCGTGGCTGAAATCACGACGGTTTATTGCCATGAAACGATGAAACTGCGTCATAAGCACCCTCGCCGCCAGTTGCTAAATCAGTGTCCCACTCTTACTTGTCGCTCCACGGGCCGTTCCACTCCACCTGACCCCAGGGGTTCCTGACCCGGATCAGCTTGACCTTCCTCCCTCGGTAGTTCACCTGAACGGGAGACAAACCTGGTTTGTTGGCATTTGCTTGTGTGTGTTTGGTCGTAGCTTCCTTTACTGCAGAGAACCCGATTTTCATCCAAATCAGGCTGAGAAAGCTGTGAAATACGTTGATTTTTTTTTGTGGCGATCTGAAGAGTTCAGAAGACAACTGCATCTCTGTTGGTTGGTCACCAAAGAGTTTTTAAGGTCACCTGGGTGTCGTTAAGGTCACCAGAGAGTCTTTAAGGTCACCTGAGAGTCTTTAAGGTCATCTGAGGGTCGTTAAGGTCACTTGAGAGCCCTTTAGGTCGCCTAAGAGTCTTTAAGGTTGTTGAGGTCACCCAAGAGTTGCTGACCCGATCACCAGGGGAGTCGTGAAGGGTCCCATGGCTCGAGGGGAGAACGGGTGTTCAAATCAACACTTTTTGGTTCACAAAGAGAAGTCATGCTAAGAAACTCAGATACCGTACGTCCATGCATGAGATGATGGTCCTAAATTCTGGTGTAATAGCTCGGGGGCAGGCGGTTCCACCAGCGCCGGCAGTTGTAGATCGATGCCTCGCTGTGGGGTTTAGTTCCAACCCCAGGAACGATTTAAAGGCCAGTGCCGGAGGACCTCAGGGACCATGAGAGGTCATGAGGTCGGGGTGTTGGGTGTCTGCGGAGGACCTGCCGGTCTCCAGGGTTGCGTTTTTCGTGGGTGATGAGTGAGCGGCGGCCTAGTCCAGCTCCTCGGTGTAGAGAAGGTCACTCTAGTTTGACTCTAGTTTGACTCTAGTTTCACGCGGACGCCTCTGTCATTCCTCCCAAACCACACACATATTCCCATCTTGTTCTGATTCTGATGAGGGTGGCCATGCTGGACACGTCCCAAATACACATGTGGGTCATCTGCAGGCTCACAACAACGTTACTTCATAACCCCTCAAACCTGAATTATCCAGTGGCGGTTGCTGTTACATTGGTTCTGGTCATACGTGCACTCGAATGACCCTAGACCAGTTCTCAGCCTTCTGGCTCCGATGGACCTTCTGGGTTTGATTTTGAACCATCAAACGAATAAAACAACAAAATGTGCCAATGATCCTGGATCC
Source organism: Dactylopterus volitans (assembly GCA_901007715.1). Taxonomy (NCBI): domain Eukaryota; kingdom Metazoa; phylum Chordata; class Actinopteri; order Syngnathiformes; family Dactylopteridae; genus Dactylopterus; species Dactylopterus volitans. The sequence continues at coordinate 14,277 of CAAKHG010035046.1, forward strand.
AGGCTCTCTGGATCCAGGCTCCCTGGACCGGTTTGGATTTTTGCGTCTCACCTCCTCCAGGCCGGTGATGGAGTAGGCGTGGCCTTTCACCAGGCCGCTGCTGGTCTTGGCCTCGGACTCTGCGGAGCTGCTGATCTGGAGGAAACAAAACCAACCAGGGGGTTCGAAAACCATCATGCTGAAGGATTCATGTTACATTCGGGGTCCGTTCTTTCCCTACATCGATGGAGCATCCCATCATGGACCCTCTGTCCAGGGCTTTCTTCATGATGGTGAACAAGTTATCTGGGGCTTTTTTGGTCTCGTACACTTCCCCAACACCGCCGGTGAAATCCTCCATGGCCTCCATGGTGCTGCCGCCCTTCAGGGACTCGTAGCTGCCGTGCAGTCTGGATAAAACGCCACAGGGGTCAGCATGGGTTCAGGAGAGCACCTCCCAAGAACAAACTAGGCAAAGTGCTTCACACAGAGATAAGGAGCCCGGAGCAAGACATGGAGAGCAAACAGAAGTGGGCCCTGCACGGATCTCTGGGGAACTCCACAACCAAACAACACCAAAATCACGCTGGTAAGGCATAACTATCAACTAGAACTGAAAAAGTCCTGTCTGAGACTGTATGTTTCAATTATTCCATGATGCTGTAGTTGCAGATATTCATAGTTCCCAGGGGATGAATCCCGCTCAGACCAAAACAGTCCACACAAACACACGTGCAACACGTGCAAAAATCAAATACAGCTCTCAATAATTTGCAGCTAGAAAAAAAATGCAAAAGCTGACGCATCAGATTACAGAGGCGAGAGGACGGTGCGGTCCTACTTGGCGTAAGCCTTCTCCAGCAGGGCGCTCCAGAACTCGTCGTTGGAGTCGGAGTGAAGCATGACCAGCTGGTTCCTCACCGCCGGCAGCCTGTCGTCCACCACCACGTCCAGCCATTTGTTGTGCTGCCAGAACTGAGGGAGCGACATTGGGGGGTGGGGGGGGGGCATGAGAATGGGGGGGGGGGGCCCC
>CAAKHG010035050.1:0-25137 GCA_901007715.1 Dactylopterus volitans
CGCTTGATCACAATAACTGAAAGCTACTGCTACTGCCAAAATGAACACCTCAATTTTTCTGTTGACGTGTTACATTTTAAACCAGTTCCCAAAAAAAAAAAAAAAAAAAAAAAGAATTAGTGCACAGCTGCGATTAATCTACCTCTTGTTGCGTTGGCTTGTGATGATCAGCAGCCCAAAAAAAGAATAAATAACACCAAAAAATAAGAAGAAACCTATAAAAGATGAAGAAATGTGCCACAAATTGCTCTGGTTGGACATGGTTGTAATTTTAGGGTCAAAAGTTTAATTTTAAAAAGTTGCTCGATGGATCTTTGGAGACAGCAAAAGTAACCTGCACGGTTTGCAAAGCCGAATTTAGCCACCACAGAAGTAATTTGTCGTTGACCAATCACCTCAAAGCAAAACACCCGACTGAAACCTTTACTACGGGGGCCACGACAGGCTGCATCAGAGGACTGCGGCACCCGTGGGCCAATAACCAAAACTGTAAGTGTGAAGATCAGTGACGCTTTTGCTAACTGGATACCTAAAAACCGCTGACCAATTGACATAGCGGAAGATGATGGACTGAGAAAAAAAAAACAAAAAACATTTAAATATCCATTATCACGAGCTGTCTGATGAAAAACGTAATCGATTGCGATTAATCACAGCAAACTCTGCAATTAATCAGTTGATTTTATTTCGAATTGATCAAAAACACTGCTTAAAAACTCTATTTTTTCCGCAAATGTCTCCGGCGGTGCTCAGCTTAATCCACAATGTAACGCCACACTCCAAAAGGCACTGCTGTTTGAAACATTATTTCAGGGCAAAGAGTTCCCTGTTTAACTTTTGACTCTATTTACGCCCGGGTATCAAAATGCAGTCTGTATCTGGACACATTATCTGTTTTCGGAAAACACATTAATGTGCTGCGATCGAACTGTGATCGGATCTGCCCGACCACATTCGAGGGTATTCTGGGTAATGTCATTTGCTTTACATCTTATACTCCATCTGTTGGTTGGAAATACAATGATAGAGTGTAGGCAAGGGTGTGTGGAAGTTGAGGAATGAGCGAATGTTAAGGGGTGAGGGAGAGGAAGGTTTGGTTTCTGGTGTATTGAATCTCTGAGGAGGGAAGGGGTTTTATTAAAAACAGATAAGACGAATGCGTGACAACGGCTCTCCCTCTCATTGCGTCGCTGTGTTTTTCTTTCACCCCCCCCTCCTCCCCCACCTCCTCCTCCTCCTCCCACCTCCTCCCTGCCTCTCAGTCTGCCTCGCACCTCTGGGATTTATATGTCATATTGAGACTGGATAGACTGTACCTGAGAAGTTTACCTAACTAAACAGCTCAAAGTACAGGCTGTCCATTCAGATGACATGGAACGAGGATTGGAAAGACATACGGCCTCACTCTGTCTGTCTAACCTTTCACATTCAGCTCGTGATTTTTCTCTCTCAAGGCCCTTTGAACAATTAATTTGCGCGTCAATATATTTTTTTTCGAATAAACGTTTCTCTCACAAGTTCTTTCACACCGGACACAATTTTTTTGTTGTTGTTGTTTTTGCTGAGCTTCCGCACCACGACTACATGGATCAACCGGTCAAGCTGTGCGGAACAGACCACGTGTGATAATGGAGGACAAGTTATTCAAAACTTTTACAACAGTTTACCTTCGGGCAGACTGTGAAATGCTGTTCTGGGGTCAGTGGATTGACAGGAGCTGCTCCTCTGCCTCCTCGTTGCTCGCCGACTGCGTCTCTGCCATGTGGAAATTAAAGGTGCCCCAAATCTCCAGTGAGGATGATCTCGCCATTGTCGTCACTGGGTGATGCTGAATCGTCGTCCGAAGTATGCGCTGACGCATGAATACTCTTGCTGCGATATGTTAAAGCCACTCGGGGGCAAATAAATGAACGACGCGGAAATTCACGTCACTCATTACCTCCTCCATAGAGGTAACGTTTTAAACGAATCTGATGGTCCGTTTGTTTGCAGAATTACGGAGAGAAAAAAAAAGATGCCTGGATCAGTTTCAGCTGACTTGGTGGAGGATATTTTTAAACTTTTTTGGCTCTCTCCGACAAAAAAAGAAAAAAAAACAGCTCAAACTGAACCGCAATCACTGCAAAACCGCTAAATTTTACATCTGTATCTCTCCAGTTATTTCTTAGTCTATTTGTTTGATCTTTCGGTACTATTTCTGCCTCCACGCATCTCTTTGCGTCTGATTTTTCGCTAGATTAGCCAAAAACTAGCGGGCAGAAATTTTGCTGCACTTGCTGGTCGGCCACAGAGGACATCGAGACATTTTGGACTAAATTCCTCAAAACGCTTTTGTCGGCGGAGGTCCAATTTCCCCAAGTGTCCCTCAAGTCTGAAAGTAACTGAGTCGGACTGGATGTGATCAATTTGAATTGATGGCGTCTTGTAAGCTGGCCCGGGCTGGGCCCGGGTGGCAATAACCATTTGAATCAACTTATCTCTACGCTACAAATGAGCTGGCAAACAGTATGTTTACATCGATACTGCGGCTCACGTCATCCCGCTGCACAGCGCAGACATGATAACTTTTCTCTGAGCATGATTTATGCAAAGTGGGGGACCGATGAACATGTCACACATCCGATCAGGTCTTAGAATGTGCTGATGGAACTCCTCCCTTTGATTCATTTGTAGCTAGTGATTTAATGAGGTGTCTTTATTCGTGGTAACAGAAAGCTTAAGTCTTTTACTGTAAAGTGCGTAAATACATTCTGTGTTTGACTTTGTCGCCCCAGATCAATTTCATGCTAGGGTGCTCGTCAGTCCACTCGTTTGTAGCGCCAGAATGTGAAAGATTATATCTAAGACACCACAGAGGATGATTTTCCTTGTCTTACTTTTTTTTTTGATAATGACACAGTCGACATGTTAGGGAGTCTTGAAGTGAAGTGTCTTTACTGTTCACTTAATTGTTACTTTTTATGATACAAGGTTTACCTTCCATCACATTTTCCTATATTTAAGTATTAAATCTTTCCTCTGTGAGTTGTTTTTATTTGTTTTGCTCGCCAACTGCTTCTGCTAAGCTGTTAAGCTTCTTAAGCCCATTTAGGTAACACTTTATAATAAGTACATATTAATCATGAGTTAAGCATTAATAAACACTGTATTCATCAATAAATGTTATAAATGTTTAACCCATCATTAATAAGCACATTAGATATGGATGAGTCAATACTGAATTCATCATTTATAAAGCATCTTTCGAGTAGTTTATAAACACAGTTATAAATGTTTTATGCTTCATTAATAAGCTCATCTAGAACATGCTTAATGAATGCATTTTCATACTTAATAAATGATGGATTCAGCATTTCTAAATCAAGTATTACATGTCTGAATTGTGCTTGTGTAAGTGCATGTAGAAATGTACATCTGAATACTTTATTCATCATTTACATACACTTTCTAAACAATCTTACTAAATGTAGTGTTTAGAGATTTAGTATGAGATTATGAGAGGATGAGATACATGTAGTATGAGATTCTATATATTTGTAAACATTGATATAACTTTTTGAACATACTAAGGTTGTCTGAACTTGTCATGTGAAAGTAGACAGGCAGGACCTCTGCGTGTGTGTCCGCGTATGATTAAGTCAGAGGGAAGTGCAGAGTTGATGTTTGATTTCTGGACATATTTGTTGAATCGGCGTCTGGGCAGGAGCAAGGCCGGAGCCAGTCATTCGGTCACTGTGGTACACACGGGCGCCATTTACACTGGCAACAGGTCCCACCACTTTCATACTTGGGACAGATCCTGCCACTTTGGGGTTTAATAATGGATAGAATTATGTCGGTTCACAGTACAGTTTGTCGTGAAGAAAGAGACAAAAACGAGCTCACTGATCTCTTCCATCTCAATCACAACTTTCCAGGCGGCTGCTGCTGCTGTGCACTCTCGCGTGTGACGCAAAGCTTTTAGACATGAGCGCGCACACCCCGGGGTGACATAACAGGGATTTCTCAAAACTGTAAATGTAAATGGCTGTGTGACACCTGCTTCGGCAGAATCTTAACATACAAAATAAACGCCTCTCTCGCTGTGAAAGTCAGCTCTGCCAGTGCAGCATTAATGCAGCACAGACATCCATAGATCTGCACACAGTCTCGGCATTTGGTAAAACATGGATAGGTGACGTGCTTTTGACAGAGACAGCACAACCTGGACATGTTATGTGACTTGCACAAACCGCACGACAGAAACATCCAAAACACTGAGAGATGCAAACGCGGCTGCCTTTGCCTTTGATGTTTCATGTCATCCAGGTAGGCAGGTTACAGCTTTGTCACACACATAAAAAGCACGAGCCGGTTTTGAAGGTGAGCTGCAACGGGACGCTGGGCGCACTAGCTTGGCTCTTCTGCTCCGTGGCTCCCTGCTGGCGGAACAAGTTGCAGAGCTCTGCCCGACCTGCTGAGTCCGTCTCAGTCTTTAAGAGGAAATTAAAAACCCAGCTGTTCCCCGAACACCTCAAAAATTAAAAAATACACACTGTATATCATATCATCTGCACTCTATCATTCTCTCCTGCGCAACCTGAGGCATCTTATTCAGACATTGTTCTCTCCTGACTAGATCTAGACCCTTGCTTGTATTGTCGAGCTCTCAGATGTACATCACTGCTCAATGAATTGCAGAATTGTGGAATGCCAGCAGAAGGCGCGGAAATTTTTCATCCCCAGCAGTTTTCGAAAAACAACCTGATGGCCAAACAAAACATGTTGCAGATTGGATTTGTAGTCGGACAAGAACTGTACATTGAATAGAGACTCTCATATACTACAACTGCAAACCAGCTCATTCGTTTCCTGGGTCCATTCACGCTAGCTAACCTAAAACTTGCGACAATGCGCATAAACCTTCAGTATTACAGCACAAAATAACGTACTAAGTACTACATACAGTGATCAACACAGTGCTGAAATAACTGATGGGGCTAAGCAATGGCTAATAATTCTAATCTCAGCTTTAGGTACAAAATATATGAAAACATAATGAGGAGATAAATGATCAGAGAATAAATATAATAAAATAAAAATAAAAACAGTGCAGAACAAAACAAACTAAAATTTTCTATTGGTCACCTGAAAAGAAAATGTCCAACTTCTTCTGGAGTGCAATAAAGGGATGCTTAAACTCTGCGGCAGATTTGAAATGGAGCAATCGAGATGTAATTAGCAGATGTAATTAATCATTTTTATAGGTAGCCGCTCATTTTGAGAGGCATAAAAGTTAATTGGAATTTTTACTGACAAGCAGTTTCTTGGCCAGGTGGAACCTGTTCCCCCATAACTGCATGACAAATTAGGCAGATAAGCGTTTTAGAGTTGATTCCAAGTGATACATTTACATTTGGTGGCTGTTCAGTTGAAACTCTCAACATCCGAGGAGATCAATAATCGATAGTGTTGTACCCTCGTCAACTCAATCTCCCAGCATTCCTTAAACTTTCACACTTGGATGTGAAAACCCCAACTCCAGCCTTCATTGGCTCCCTTTTCCCTGTGGTCACCAGGCCATATATTCACCAGAAGCTCTTTCTCTCTTCCTCTTCTGCTCGAAGTTCTTATCGCTCTGTCTTATCTCTGAACGCAGCTTCGGAGCAGATGCTGCTGCCTCAACCCTCCATGAGGCCTGCACAAACCAGAGGCCTCCACTGGACCAAGCGACGCGACCGCTCACCAAAGGACGAGATGAGCACCACTGGCACATCACAAAGTCCGCCAGCTGAGTTTAACCGACCAAGGAGCCACAGAGTTAGCCTGGATTAACTCCGCCAGGAGAACCGAGGAAACTCCAACCACGGCCGGGACTTCCACAGCACACATCAACTGGACTCGGCAACCAACCAACAGCAGCACCTGCAAACCAGCACATCAACGGCATATTTCTCATTCATACACACTGGGCCCAGTCAGCTTACCCCATTCGCTACTTGACTATCGAACTAATCAACTTTACAAATGTATGTATTGCTCCAATTCAATGCTACTTGAACTTGTTGTTCAGTCTGTCGTTCGTCATTTGATTGGTCACTGGAGTATCAGCATTGAACAGAGGGTCACGCCCCTGTTCCCATGCCCCCTACATCACGTTGGTCAGCCTGAGCGGCCATCTTGACCTGGCCATAGTTCCTATGGTCCCAAGACAAAGGAACCGCCATCTTGCTATGGTCCCAGACCACACCTCACACTTAATGCGGGCACACACACACACACAAAGACACACACTGTACATAGTAATTTTGTAGCTTGGTTAGATTTATGTTATTGTTTCACTTTCTTTTGATGGTCAATAAACTTCTTTAGACTCGCTGGTCTGTGTGATATTGTACAAAGTTAATCCTGCCAGCCTCTTCCCTGCAAAACTCTAAATCCTTCACCTGTGCTACTGTCAATAAAGTAATTTGATTATAGTTATTAACTTAATTATTAAGCAAGTTATGTGTGACAATAACTGTCTTGAGACTGATTTATAACATTGGTTATCTGGTGCGCCGAGGTGGATTTAATGTAAATTAAATCCCATTATTACTTTGTAGTAATCATCAATGTCTCAATATTATTATTTTACTTATTTTGATAAGCAATAATAATAATAATAATGTTAAAGCACATTTACGGTGCCTGTGTGAAAGGCCTATAATATCAACACTGCTCAACAGTGTGAGCTCAACGAATGGTGCCCCATTTGAGGCCTAAAGCTCTGAGCACAACAATAGGCTAAAAATAATAATAATAATAATAAAACCATCAGAGAAATTGCAAAATCTATAGGAGTAGATGGCAGAATTCTTCCCTTTGTGAAGAAAAACCCTTGTTATTGTCCATGTTTTAATGACCGTAACTATGATTTCTGAGCTAAAAGGTCAATTTACATTTCAATCTGATGTTAGTATTTGAACAATGTTTCCATGAGCATACAGAATGTTCTTGCCAGTAAATTGCCAGTTTAAATTGTTTTTCCACAACTATGTTATCTAATCAAATCTAATATACTGTACATACATTCCCCCACTCAATTCTTCTATGTAACTACAGAAATACACACAGCAATAATTTGCACAGTAAAAAGTTAGCACATCTTGTACTCATGTGTATATTTATCATAATAATGCTTGTGGCTGTTACATACTATTCTGTTCCAAGAACGTTACAGTTCATTTTCCTTACATACATTTTTATGTAATTTCATTTAACGTAGCTTTTATTGATTATAGTTTATATGTTTGAATTGGGGCGACACGGTGGTGCAGTGGTTAGCACCGTTGCCTCATAGCAAGACGGTCGCAGGTTCGACTCCCGACTCTTTCTATGTGGAGTGAACGACATGCTCTCCCCGTGTCTGCGTGGGTTCTCTCCGGGTACTCCAGCTTCCTCCCACCTCCAAAAGCATGCTGGCTACTGCTAAATTGACCGTAGGTGTGCGTGAGAGTGTGAGTAGTTGTATGTCTTTCATGTGGCACTGCGATGAGCTGGCATCTCGTCCAGAGTGTACCCCGCCGCTCGCCCATTCCAGCACAACCGCGACTCGGAATAAGCGGAAGACAGTGAATGTTTGAATTGTTGATGGGTCAATTTCTATTTTTTAAATAATCGCTATATTCTTTGTTGTATCTGGGTACTTCCTTCCTGTATGTTATATTTATACTGTATACTGAGCAACTGCCCTGACCACACATTTCCTCCGGGATTCATAAAGTATTTCTGATTCTGACTTAGGACATAATGTTGATGGCTGCCATCTGCTTCACTCCACTATAGAAACGTAAAAACCCAACTACACAAAACTTGGCTTGGTGAAAACTCAAAAGGTCGTAGCAGCCGGATGGTGACTCGGCTGCGGCAAGTAAATCTCACTAACAAAATCATCGCACGCCGTTCCACACCGAAACATCTGCACCGACAGACACCAGCCTAGGAGGTTCCGTTCAAGACTGTTAGGAACTGCAACCACGGTGGCGCCTTGCCAGTGAAGGATGACAGTCTGCTTCACTGAATTAGAACGACAAAATTAAATATCTGGCAGGATCAGTTGAGCCACACGGAAAGGTGGCGATAAAGGCACACTCGAGTTTTATTTCAGAGTGCTTTTTTTTTTTTTTTTTTTTTTTGTCATAATCTTGCTTAGGTCAGGACAGTGAGACTCCAGCGATGTTTGCCGCGATAGAAACTTCAGAAACAGCAATAAGAAAAATTGTTCTGTGGAAAGTTTGATTGTTTAAAGGCCTCAGGTGGCGGGAACCAGGCGATCAGCCAACTCAACTAGCAGCATCAAGCAGTTTGAGCAGTGGGGATGAATCTGATGTCAGTGCTTGGACAAACTTTTCTAGAATTGTCTCCTGCACACAATAGTCATGTGCAGTATGGAGTGCTGTGTACCAAATTCTGCTTTTCTTCCCATTACGCAGGATAGAATTATTAAATCTTATTATGCAGTATGCTCGGTCAGGGTTGCCTGGTTTGGAAAGACAACAACAAACACAACTTTACCAACCTGCTGTGTTGCAAAAAAAACAAACAAAAAAACAGGTGAGGCAGCTCTAATATTAAATTGTCCAATAATACCATGAATTTGGACTTAAACTTCACACAAAAATTGTATTGGAACAAATACTTCTTAGTTCTGGGTAGCCAGTTACCAAAAACTGCAAATATATCAGCTTAGCAAAAGGGTACAAAGCCTGTTGCATGTTGCAGAGGTTCAGGATGGGCATGTTAACATGTGGTTTGATACTGCAATTCTCACAAAGTACTCATTTGATATTGGTTCCTTTTAAAACATATCGATATTAAAACTACATAAATACAAAATATTACTAAAATTAGCTGGGATAGCAGGCTCAAGATAGAAGGCTGATGATTAAAACTTTTAAATAGTTAAAAAATATATCAAGTAGATCTAAAAACTGAAATTTATGTCATGAAAATGATTAAATTCCATGTAATTCAAAATTCTATATACTATCATTATTATTATATACTATTTTCAATCCTTTTATCTACCGCTCTTTGTTATAGGTAAATAAGTCGTTAAAAAATGATCAGTAAATCTAATGTATATCAACTGAAATGTTATCACAATAAATATATCAGTTACGTCAACCCACTCTAATGCTATTTGATTTTGAGGCACCTGCCTTTTAGAATTGCTATCCTAATTTGCCTATTTTCATTATTATTTTAGTTATTTTAAGTTTAAGAGTTATTTTAAGACACTTATTTGAAACACTTATATTTACTTTAGTGAATGCCTAAAACTGAAACCAGTCAATTAATGGCTTCCAGTGTTGGATTATGTCACATACGCTTGGCAATCACTTTATTGGGTGGACCATGCTAGCAAGCTGTACTTAAAGAAGGTCTTGTGCAGGTGTGGCCCATCTGCTAAAAGGTTTGATGAGTTGTGCATTCAGAGATGCAGTTCTGCAGGTTGGCTGTTAACGAGTGGTTACATGATTAACTGTCGCCTTTCTCTCAGCTCAAACCAGTCTGGACATTCTCCTCTGACCTCTGCTATCAACTAGGCATTTTTGCCATGATAAAATGACGCTCATCAGATTTTTTTTTCTTTTCCCTTTTTCTGACCATCCTCTATAAACCCGAGAAATTGGTGTGTGTGAAAATCCCAGAAAATCAGCTGAAATACCCAGACCAGCAAGTCTGGCACTGAAAGCCATGCAATGTTCAAAGTCACTAAAATCACCTTTCTTCCCCATTCTGATGCTCAGTGTGAGCTCCAGCAGATCGTCGTGACCGTGTAGACGTGCCAAAATGCATTTAGGCGCTGCCATTTGACTTTGAGTTCATACTTTTTGCTAAAGGTTTTAAAAGAAAAACACATTTCCTCCCTTTAATCTTTCTTCTAGCTGCAGCATTCCTTGTAGCCTGTCATCGTTCAGTCTTTGTCCGATTTCTGAGTGATAAATTGGTTGACATTGGATATTTAGGCCGATGATGGAAATATCACACCCAAATACCACGCTGACCCCCAGCAGCCCTCTCCTCGCCTGCCGGACAACGCATCGTCTTTGTTCTTCACACACAGAGGATAAGACAAAGATGCAGGGAAGAGAAGGACAGAGAGAGAGGAAGAAAGAGAGGAACTAAGAGAGAGATTCTTAAAAGGGGAAGGGGAGGCGAAAAGGGTGACGCGAAGAGGGAATTAAGGAAACCAAATTAGGCACTGGAAAAGATCAGGTGTTCAATTATTCCGCTCTTTCTCTCTCTGGTGCTCCATCACATCATTAAAAGCTCATTTGTACGTTTCACCAAACTCCTCCCCCTCTGCATTGATTAGATGTCTCAATGTTCCTTGGGTGATTAAGACAATGATGGCCATTCTTTCTTTCATTGACCCTCCAATCAACATACTCATTATGAAAAGGAAGCGTCACATGACATGATGTTGTGTCACCTTTATGATCTACTTTCGGTGTAATTTTAGGGACCAGGCTATGAATGCTAAGACCAATCACATTTTATGTCATCCAAATGGTTATGATGATTATTTAAATACTAGTAGTTAATTGTATAAAGTCTTCAGATGGTCCTTCACGAACAATCCAGAGAGATTTTTTTTTTCATCATCAAAAACTGAGCCCACATTTTGACTGCGCTGTCTACAGACGCTGTGCAATCCTGCTAAAATGCCAAAGCCAGCTGCTCCCGTTGCCTGGCGCCGGTACTTTCCTCTCACTCACCCCTGCCAGATAGCCACGCCCGCTCGTCTGGCAACTCCATTCCCTCCATTCACTATTCACCACAAACCTGCCACTCTCAGAAGCAGTATAAAGACTACCCGGCTTCACTCACTCTCTACCAAACTGTACTTCGCTTTCCACGCACAACTCTCCAGCGCCGTTTTCCAGATCGATCCCCTGTGGCCCGACCCTGCCGGCCTCTAAAAATATCCAGAAATCTAGAACAAATTGTCAAGAAAACCACAGGTCTGCTGAAACTCTTAGGTCTTTTAAATCAAGGTTAGAGACTCATGTTCAGAGCTTGCATTTGATTAGAGTATTGATCAAGGTTTTTAATGCACTCAATTTTTAACTTTTAATTCTATCTCTTCTTGGTAACACTTTACAATTACCAAAGTATTACCCTTTTCTTTTGTTAAATGTTTTATTCTATCTTCCTCTGTCATTGCGTTCTGATGAATTTTGTGCGGCACTTTGAAATGCCTTGTAACTGAAAGGTGCTATACAAATAAACTTGCCTTGCTTTGGTCTGTTGTTTACCATTGTCAATCAGTCACGGGCTGACAGGCTCACAGAGCCCTGACAGTGCTGTCAATCACTACACGAGCCACATTGGGGCCGGACCTCATAGGCCCCTCGCAAACTTGTTACGCTAACGCTAGCCCAGATGACGAAAATGGACAGAGAGGAAACACGCCCGGGTGGCACTGAGAAACAGAGGACCAAAAAAAACTAAAAATCTCTCGAGGTGGAGGCTGCAAAGTGCGCCAAATTGATGGATCTATTTGGCGCCGCTGTCACCACCCAAGCAGCAGCAGGTGCTGCGAGGGGGGGGCCGGGTCAAACTCAGCAGTGGGAGCCGGTGGTGACCGATGGTGAGCGAGTGGAGGCAAACATGGTAAGTATGAGAGCCTGAGGAGATATCCCTCCTACCCCCCGTCCATGTTCGAGGACTTCCTCTCTCATGTCGACCATTCACCTGACATATGAGAGCCTGAGAAGTGGACTTCCCTGCCTCCGTCACTTTATGAGGACTTGCTCTCTGTCTGTATTTCAGCATTGGAAATGGCGTCGTGAACTGGGAAGAGAGTATCAGTGCCACGACCTGGAGCTTGCATGAACGCAGCACAGGTTTAAGGTGGCATGCTGTTTTGGCTGCACAGACTACCTCTATAACTCTCTGCCCAGATCTGTGGACTTCTACGTGGGCTTATGATGTAGACGGCAGGTCTGGACGGAAAAAGCCAGGACTGAATTTTTGTCCCAGTCCACCCCTCTGGACTGAGGCCCGTGGTTCTGCCTTTCCCGCTGTCGGCCGGCCCGTCATCATGGCTGTTTGGCACCCTGTTGCATGGCGTGTTTATGCCTGTTTATTGCTGGATTTTCCGCTTCGAGGAGCGGCCATCTTCGGGGCTCCATGTCCAACCTGAGTGCACCTATGTTGGATTATTCAGTGTCTGACTGCCTGACTTCCCCCACCCATCCTGCATGGGCTCAGTTCATGGCCTGGATGGATCTTCCACCCGCACCAACACTGGTTTGTGTGCACTCTGATCTGGTCTCCAAACCCCCGGGTAGGGGATCCAGAATGCTACGTCAGTATTCCTGAAGGATCCAACCCATTCTTCACAAACTGTTCGCACCTCTTATTGCTTCAGTCTATCACCTTTGCCTCAGAAGAAGCTAAGGTGGCATTCGCCATCAATCACCTCACAGGCAGCGCCTGCCTTTTGGGGAACGCTGCCGTACTATGAAAGGTCTTTCGGAGTGGCTTCCAGAGGTCCAGACGCTGCAGGCAAGCAATTGGGACTAAGCTAGGGGTCCCACATGGTCGCAATTTACACCATTGACCTCAACACCCAAAACCCTCCAGAGCAGCCGCAATCAGGAAGCCCAGCGTGATGTGTTTCAAAGACGAGCCTCCTACGACATTCCCATCACGTTTGACGGCATCGCCGAGCAGGTTTCAGCTGATGGCACTTGAGTACAAATCCCATTTGACTGGCAATGGTAGCAAAAGAACTTAGGATAAGCCATGAAATAATAGGCAATATAACAATCATTGACATGCAGGTATCAGTATGACTTACAGTTGTAAACAGATGATCAGTTTTTTTGTCTATTAGTAGCTCAAAAATAGCATAACTCCATCAAAGATCCCCTTTTGGAATACTGACATAGTGTCTGTTGCTGGAGACACAGCACTATATACTGTAAAATTATTATTTATATCTTTCTTTTTGACGGGTGCTCTTGGAGGCTGCAAACTGTGGTGCTGCTAAAGCGCACTAGACTTGGCAAAATTCAGATAATCCAGTACAGTTCAATAGCACCACAAATTACAGTCTCCAATCCCTATGTAAGCATGTCAACACCCTTCTAAAACAGATTCATTAAAAACTGAATATCATAATCCATATGAAGGGAGGATTTACTGCAGGGCTGTTGTACTAGTGAAGTGGCTTTACCCTGGTGGACCTAATAAGTTGGCAAGTGAGTTCTAATTAAACAAATCTTTTCTTTGGGCTGTGTCTTGTGGGCTATTGAGATGCTTTGATAAAAGAAACTGCAGCACTCTCCTCAAAGTACAACCATTTGCTACATTTTATAAAACTAATTGATAGTCTTTTAAAAAGCACACATGAAAGCTAAATTATAAATCATTACATGCTTTAAATGTAATATCAATCATATCACAATTTACTTACATTATGAATGTCATACAATGATGACCAAATACAGTACATTTGGTTGTATTCAGCACTGTAGTCAAGTATTCATGTCAACATTTATAGTAATGTTGGGAGTTTACTAAACCGATTTAACTTGGCAGAAATTGAAACAAGTGCAAACTATGAACAAATTAAAATGCCGCCTAGGTCTTCTCAACTGTCTCCTCCTTCTTGTTTGGCTTAATCTTTTCCATGCGATGCTCCTCCTGCCAGGCAGCTTCAGTGTTTCCAGCCTTAAACACGCAGGAGGTATTACAGGGGTCCTTTTTTGATTTACAAAAAAAAAAAAAAAATGCTGGAGGCAACCTTACAGATGCCATGAATTTTGTAAAGAGGTTGCTACTGTGTGTGAAGGTGATTGATGGACTTGAACACAACCCCAATGTGCATCTTTGACCTACAGTGGTGTGATGGAACCCTTTGAAGATCCAGTGGAAGTGCTGCCTTTCCCCGCTTTCGCTCTCTGTCCTCCCTGGTATTTCCCCCTCTCCCCTCCTACCCAGTTTAAAAACACTACTGCTTTATGTCACGGATGCGTTGCACCAACAAGGTGGCAAGAAAACTGGATTTGTCTTCTGCTGTCTGTCACTACCTCTCACTGCTCAACTCTGCCAAAGACTTTACAAAAATGTTCTTCCATTTAAACATCTCCTCCCTCTTGGATTCCTCTACTTGTCTGTAGACCTTTGGCAGGAAATACCCTGGCAGGGGATCCCCATCAATCCTGCTCTCTTCAACGGAAGCCCCTCATTCAACTTTTAATTCTCGTTCTGGATGTTCAGCTTCCAGGGCTCTGGCTTTGTCCACTTCCCGTGCCTCCGCCCGGATGAGCTTCGCCCACTGAGATGTTGTTCTCTTTCTGGGAAACAGAAAAGAAATATTCTGAAAATGGATGTAGTTTTTCTCTCTCACTCTCTCTGTGCAGTACTGCCACACCTTTACTGCATTACATGTGTCCATCAGTGTCCTGTTTTGTGAATAATTCTAAATACATTACAACTTTTGAAGTAATTTCAGCAGCATTTTTTTTAAATTACCAGAATCTAAATAAAATGAAGCTACTTTTACTATCATGACGATAACATGAATATTAATAATACATATCTTCATTCTCAGACTTATCTGGCAGCCATTCACTTCCAACAACTGGAGAATCAGGCACTTTCAAGTAAATCTTTACGAGATCAAGAGGATTACATTCGGTACATTACTGCAATGTTGACAATGTTGCTGAGAATTTGCATCCTTTGCTCTGGCTGCATCTGTCTCAGCGCTTCTAAAAGAGGATACAGTCTGTGCACACAACAGTGCACAATTTAAAAAGGCACTCGGCCACATAAATTAGACATTAATGAATACATCTTGCTCAGGTATCTAGCAAGCAACACCACGTTAGCATAAATGCAAGGATATTAAATCTTTAAATCCACCCTCACCAATTCACAACACACCCCAGCACCACCCATCATCATAGGCGGATTCCCTGTACCCGCTCCTGCACCCTACCCTCAACTTCTGCTGGACTACTCACCATCCCCACACCACACCTCAGCACCCTGGGTGCCTGAGCCTTCAGCTGCCCACTCACTCTGACTGGACACTGTGTGGACACTGTGCTAAATTTAGTTTTCTATGGTTGATGTTTCAATATTCTATGTTGTGATTTTATGTTTTAATTCTCTGTAAGGTGACCTTGGGTGACTTGAAAGGCACCATCAAATAATATGTATCATCATTGTTATTATTAGTATTTTTATATTTTTGAAGTGTCCCTCCCTTTCAATTCCAATTTAAGTTGTGGTCCAAAGGGAGTTGGGTGGTATATTGACTTTTTACAGCATATTGATAAGTTTTCAAAGTACAAGATTAAACAATTCAGATTATGATGATAAAGCCTGATGTTCTGTTAAAACACACATTGTTTCCGAAAAACAGCGCCAGTAGTTTGCATCTCTGCGAGCTCACACGGCCTCACGTTTCGCTAACACGGCTGCAGCACGGAGGAAAACACAACAGCGGAAGAAAATTTGTTTCGTAAAAAGAAAAACTCTGTGATTTAGAGATGGTTTGAAATTAAAACCGTTAAAAACCGTGAAACCGGTAGTCAATTTTAGTTATATAACCCAGAATCACAAATTACATTGCCTCAATGGTATTTACGATCTTTTCAAAAACTCCATTAAAGAAACTTTTAACAGGGAGAAAAAAAAAGGAGAAGAAACTTCAGGAAGAGCCACAGAGGAGGATCCCTCTTTCAGGACGGACAGGCGTGCAATAGATGTTGCATGTACAGAGATCCCATCACATCAGATCGGTAGAGAGTGCAATGACGATGTCACTACAAAATGTGGAAGCTTTTCAAGGCTTTTCCATCATTTACAACAACACCATAAACTGCAGTACTTTGTGCTGCTGGTGTACCATGCAGCATGTAGATTTAAAAAAAGCTGCTATGAACAACTGACCTCGGGCAACGGTCGCCTCGTCGCAACTACTTTTCAAGAGAAGCGCCGCCGCCACTGCGCACCAATGTCAGACCGTGACATGGCAACCAGCTCAGCAGTACATTTCAATCAAGATTGGGAAATGAAATCCGCGCGTCTCCGAGCCAGCTATTTTCCCTAAGATCACACATGGCTCTAGCTTTGTAGGATGCCCTTACAAATGCAGATGTTTGCAGGAGAACTGTGACTCCTTCAGTCAAATGATCAAATTCGTGGTTCTGAAACTCTTCCAAGTAAGTAGGCTTGTATTTGAATGTGATAACCTGAATGCGCTACCCCAAACAGTTCGGAACTTGCGCCAGCTATCAGTTCTGATGTCATTAGTGTCAATAAATCAGTCTTCCTGCGGTCATTTCTTTCATTAAGTCTCAGTAGACTGCTCACAGTCACCGCACCAAACGTGGCTTCAGACTTACATTACCTTATATTAAAAAAAAAAAAACCAATGAGTTCCACAGTGTGGCAGATCTTTAAAATATGGGAAAAGGAGAGCACTGGTGTGGGATCGGGACAGGGGTGCTGCCAGGGATTTTGGCCCCATCATCCTTTCACCACAGGCCACGCCAAACCTGCGTAACTGCTGTCCCATTCGACCCAGTCAAGGCTTAAAGATAACTAAAGCTGCATGCTTGCAGCTTAAACGTCATCTTCAAGTTATATGTCTTGACCATATGATTTAAAACTCATTGTTTTGATATTCGCTGTCAATTAAATGCGCTCTGAATCGCCGCGTGCTTCGGACAGTCCCGCATCCAATATAGGCTGATCATTATGTGTCAAAATGGACAAGAAGACGCAAAAGCTAAAGGCTTACGATGACCATATTTCAATTATCGTTGAAATTTTTTTTTTCATTAAAAAAAAAACAAACTCCCATGGACTCACTGCAATTATGTCACCTAACATCTGATTTAACACACTGCTGCTCATCTCACCATCACTTCAGAGAAAGCTGGTCCATGGGTGGGTTAAAATAGTGAAGTGACAAGCGCAGATCCATGTTCAGTGTAGAAGCTTCAGTCGATTATAGTGGTTGCAGTCTCCTGCAACAGCCGTGTTACGCTGCAAACGTGTCCCCATGCTGACACACACACACCTCCAAGAATATATCGTCAAACGCCAGATATTCGCATATTCGAATGTTCCTTCATCAATAAGTCACAAGCGAACCATTAAAAGAACAGATCATGCGTGTTTACAACAGCAGTCAACGGACAGTAAACTTTAAAAAGAAATCCCACAGCCTTCACGTTATGATTTCTTTTTTTTTCTTTCTTTTTTTTCACATATTCTGAAAGTGGCAAAGTGGTCAGAGCACTGGGCTCATGGATATGCACGGGACTGCTTAATCGCCGCTTAAAATCTTGATTCTCGAGAGGGGTTTATGAGGCAAATAGGCAATGCATTTCATAGTTTAACCAACTGTACAAACAAAATAATATGCACACTTTTTTTTTTTTTAAACATTCATTGCTTGCAGGACATAGATTAATCCACACATTTTTCACAATGACCAACAGCAACTCACATGCATTGCCCCCACTCAGAAGCATTTTCTCTAGATAATACAAGTACAAGAAAAGTTATCTCTATAAAAGGATTGCCCATGTTGACATAAGCTGACTGGTTCTGATATGGTTTTGATATTCCCACTTTTATCAAATCACTTTACAATGCAAGTGTTTGTCAGGGCACTTCTTTGCGGGAAACCCTCACCTTAAATGAGCCCCCACACTCAAACATGGTAAATGGCGGAAGCGCGTGCTGGGCAGAGATGCGTACAAGTTGTGAGGAAAACAAAAGCGCAGCCACGACGGCGTCAGCTGTGAGGAGGCAGGTGCCGCTCTCCAGAGAGGAGATGGGCGGGAAGGTCTCGAAGTCCTTCAGTGACAAGACCTACACTGGCTTGTGGGAGATGCTGCTGACTAAGGACCCCTGCAACAAAAGTCCCTGCAAAAGACTGCAGAGTAAGACAAAGGTGATACAATTTTCCAGTTGACATTAGTTACCTGTTTGTTGCACAGGGTGACACAGCGCAGTTGCAGTTACATGTAAAGGTTAGTTTGAAATCGGAATGATTGAAAACCAGTGTAGTGGTTTATTTAGATAAATAAATCATTTTAAGTGGTGTCTCCTTGTATCCTTTTGGTAAAAACACATTACGTGACGTATTTTCACTGAGCCCCTGAAGTCATTTATGCGCTCCTAGATTTTTTTAAACTTCGCATCATATGTGCTCCCTGAGGAAAAATTCAGCGCCAAGACCTGTATCATCAATAGAGAAACGTTTTAAAGCTTGCTGATATCAAATAGAGGCAAATAGAGGTTTATTCGGTTAATTTGCGACTCTAAACTGCAGATAATTGTGAGTGTGAAAGGTTGTTTGTCTCTATGTGTGATGAACTGGCAACTTGTCCACGGTGTACTTCGCCTCTTGCCCCATGTTATCTGACCCTCCACAGATAAGTGGTTTAAAATGGACAAAGAAAGAAGGAACCAACGTGCGTATTATAAACTAATTGATACAACTAACTTTCTAATTCATTCAACAGAGTGGGTCACTGAGTAGAATAATATTCATCATCACACTTTGTCTTAAAAGAAAATATAACCAATGTTCAATCATATTTGTATCAACATATGCAAATGAACAATGCCCAAATCCCCTCCACACTCGTTTGCAGGCAAAAGCCAATCAAATGTCTCTTTCACTGGATTTTGGCAATCGATAAAAAACTATAGATCGTTCTCCCGCAATTTCTGTACGCCCGCCTTCACCAGCAGTCAGCTCGAGAGAAAGCACCGGCTTCACACTTGCCATACTGCACGCCAACAATTCCAACACGCTAAAGTCGGCTGAAGCTGATTGCGGTCTTGATTGCAACTTTCAACGACCAGCTGCCGGCTCCACGCCGGCCGGACAATTGTGAATGCAATGAGCACGTCAAAGTCAAGAATCTCCAAGCCGGCAAATAGCCAATGACAGCGCGCCAGCAGCCGCCACAGTTGCTGACATCAGTCAGAACACACGCGTAGTAGGATACCAAACTGGAAAAGAGTTGCTGTGCTGAGTGTTTTATGAATGGGCTTCATCGAATTTGTCTGTTTTATGACTCAATGCTACAATGCTGCCATGATAATAACAAAACGTTTTCATGCTCAGGCACCCCATTTTGTTTAACTCCGCTGGCTGTAGTTGTTTATCCACTTTTCTCTCAGGATCCTGAAGTAATGCCTGTCTTTAGCTCTGATCTGCCTGTATGTGTCTCAAAGCTTCGCTGTGGCATTATGAGCATGGCGCTTCTGCTGCATATTCAAGAATTTCATTCAATGGGAACTCCATAAAGGACTGAATCTTTGTGAATACTCCCCGTTGCTTTTTATGGACACCGGATTTAAGACTAAACATCACACAAATGCCATTGGTGTCCAAAGCCAACAATGGTGCTTGCCTCAGGAGTGGAGGGCTGTTTACATGTGGGTGTATATGACAAGCACCCATGTACAGTGTCTGTGGATAACAATGCTATTTGCTCTGAGGGCTCTGTGCCAGGAACCCTTTTTAAAACATGGTCAAATATTATCATACATTTGAACCCAAACCATGATCTTTTCCTAAACCTAATCAGGTACCCCTAATTCCTCACCGTAATTGAGTAGTTTTTCTTCATAAGCCCTAATTGGGGAATTTTATTGTCGCCCACACTAAACCAAACTGTAAGAGAAATATTGAGAACGCGTTTCTGATGAGAACCCTGTGTTTAAACCACTCAACGTTCACAAGGTACTCCTTGTATAATCTTTGTTGCAACGTCGAGGGGTGGGGATGGTGCTAGGTCTGAGAATTTGCCATGTCACTGTTTTCACCTGGATCCTAATATACACCAGATTTTCTAATTGCTGACTGACTGATGAATATTGAGAGTGATGTAATAGCCTGCAACAGAGATTTCATAGAAGGCCTCTGAGGAATAAATTGTTTCTCATTGCCAAGTGAACAGGCTCTTTTTTTCCCCCCATTGCTTTGTCTTGTTGCATTTGATCTGTTTTGATTCCTTGACAGTTGGATTAAATCTGATGACAGCCTGGAATCTCTGATGCTGTGTGTCATCTTGGTAATGCTTGATTATCCTGTTTCCAAAGTAGAAAACCAGAGCAGCAATATGTGCTGGCAAACAGTCAAACTGTGTCTTTTTAAGATGAACGACGCAGAAAGAGGCAATATTGCTACTGAGAGATCAAACCTAAAATCAATAAAGCAAGAGCATGACAAGAATTCTTTCTCTGTAGTACTCTCTCTCACACACACACACACACACACAAGTGGATTGGCTAATTAAAGAAGAGCCTTAGCAGAAGAGATTCAGACAGACAGGTATGCCAATGGGATGAAGGAGACTTTAGACTTCATAAGGGAAATCGAGCAAATTGACCCACTGAATGAGGTTACTGTTTCATTACATGTCCCCAGGGTGTGCAGGATAATAAGGTTAAAGCTAGGGGCATTCGCTATAGGATTAAAAGACACATAGACTCTTAGGCAGGATGGAATCTAGATGAGATGAAGCCAGCACTGTAATTACTATGTTGTAAAACCAGGGGTTGCGCAACATGAATATTTTCCGTTACTGATTGATTGTTACTGTTTGACCGTTGGCGTTTTTTTGTTTTGTTTTTCTTAACAATTATGCAACAATCTAAAGGATGCCTGTCATTTTGATTAGAATACTGTGCAGAAGAATCACATGTGGCAGGATTCCCTCCCTGTGAAGTGAATGCTCACAGAATCAGGAATTTCCATGTAAAGAAAGACTTGCCAAACTTTAGATCACTTCTCAGAGTGAAATTTTCTCTCACTTAAAACCTCTGGCCTAAGTGGTGCTGCTAATTCCAGCCTTAAGTATGGCAGCAGAGTGCAGGTTCAGCCTTCCAACCAAAACTAGATGGAGCCATTCTTCTTAGGCAAATATGCAAAACCTAAACATATGGCCTCGCTGGCAATCATAGGTTAGAGCCTTTTTAAGTCTAACCGAAGGAAGCAATTCAATGGGCTACGATTAACACCATGGGCAGCAAAAAGCTGGTTTCAGCTGTGAGAAAGCAAAGGAAAGTTTAATTCTGTTTAAAGGGGTGAGAGAACATACTTGCTCACGATTACAATGAGCCCAGTGTTGCAAGAAATGTGCATGCAAAGATCCACTTTTCATCCGTCTTGATCTGAAATGACCGAATCTTGGTGCGTGTGTTCATTGTTCATTGTATTTTATGAAGAAAAGATAAAAACTCCTCGCTCAGCGACATTACAATTGAGAACAAGTACTCTCTGTGTGTAATTAACTTTGCTTTTTGAGCCACCACCGGGAGCCGCAATCATCTCAAAACTGGACCTGAGAACTGCGTACCACAGGAGCATGATTTTTTGAGGGAGACGGGAGTCAACGACCTTCTCAGATTTTTCCCAGAACTGTCACAGTCTGCTCCGCTGCTCTGCTGGTAAGACACACCCCTCATTAGCTCAACTGCTTCCACCTGCTGCTCTCACCTTCTCTCCGTCTCCAATTAAGCCATTATATATTCAGCCTCACTCCACTCACGCCTTGCCAGATTGTCCATTTTGTGCTGCAATTGGGTTTATACACCCCACCCCTTTACGGTGCAATCTGGCCAGACAGGGACTCAGCAACACCACCTTCTCCCCTGAATCAATCCGAAAGGAGCAAGAACGTGCTCGTGCTACACGAGCAGTGGATGGAAGAGGCTTCGGCACACATGCCAGACGAGCTGCGGAGGCCAACACCAGCGCCTTTGCAACGCTCTCCGCCCAGTTGAGACTGCTGATGTCCACTCGTCCTCCTTCCGTTCCAGTTTTCCACACCAGAACCTCTTGCTCCAGTTAAGCCATAGCCCAGGACGATCTCTGAGACTCGATTAGGAACTCCTGGGAGTACAGGGAGCGTCGCCACAAGTCCTTGTGAGCTCAACTTCCCTAAACCCCTCCCCAAAGCCAGAGGCCTCCGTTCCAGGGCTGGCCTTCACACCTTGGTCATCCTTATCGACTCTGGGGCTAGTCGCAAGCAACTGGGGCTTGAGCAGATTGCTTTGGCTCATCCGGTTCCTGCTAGGGCCTTGGATTGGCACATCTTGGTTACTGTTGCCCATCAAACCACTCCTGTTCACCTGTTGCTCTCCGGAAATCATCACAAAACTATCCAGTTCCACATCCTGAGCTCTTCTTCTGCCACTCATCTTAGGTTATCCATGGATCTGACTTCACAACCCCCACATTGACTGGGTCACCTGCCATCTCCTGCCACCAAAGATGTCTGCAACAAGCCTCAGCCCCGCTTCACTCCTTTCAGTCCCAACCCATCACCTGACATCTCTGAGGTGCCACCCGACTATCAGGATTTCCATCAGGAAGAACTGTTGCTTATCTCCTCTGCTTCAGGGGGCCACCATGTTCACTAAACTCGACCTGCATAACACCTACGATCTTGTCCGCATCTGAGAAGGAGATGAGTAAAAGACGGCCTTCAACACCCCGATTGGGCATTGCGAATACCTTGTAATGACATTCGGCCTCACCAACGCCCCTGCTATCTTGCAGGCCCTGATCAACAATGTGCTCCAAACCAGGCTCAACCGTTTCATCTTTCTCTACCTCGACGACATCCTCATCTTCTCCCGGTCCAGAGAGGAACATGTCCATCATGTCCAGTCTGTCTTCCAGCGCCTCCTTGAGAACTCGCTGCATGTCAAAGCGGGGAAGTGTGAGTTCCATGTCTCTTCTGTGTCCTTCCTGGGGTACATCGTGGCCAAAGGCAATATCCTGATGGACCCAGCCAAAGTCTCTGCTCATTGGCTCAACTTGTGCCAGGCTCAGCAGGTTCTGTGCAAGGCTTCAAATCAGACCCCGGCTGGTCTGTTCCGCCCCTTCGCCATGGACTTGGTCATGGGCCTGCCCTTGTCATAAGGTAACACTACTATCCGTACCATTGTGGATCATTTCTCAAAAGCCTGTTTATTTTATTCCTCCACCAAAGACAGCCTCTGCTCTTGAAACAGCTGTGTTTTCCCGTTCAGCATGTTTTCAGACTGCATGGCAATTCTCAGAACATTGTATTGGACAAGGGTCTGCAGTTTTCTTAACTCTGAAAGGTGTTGCGTCAGGCATCAGCGTATCTGATACCATCTTTGAACTAACAACCACACGGAGCGAGCAAATCAGGGGCTCTAAGAGGCTTTTCATTCTGTTACCTCTCGTTATCCAGACTCCCGGTCATGCCATGGGAGGATTATCTCCATGACTCTCTGGGCTGCTCCACCACAAGTACGTCCATTTATGTGTCCACGTAACTCCTTTCAACCACCACTTTGCCCTGGACAGGAGTTGGATAAGGCAGTTCCCTTCGTCCAGGATCACATTCAGCAAGCCTTCCAAGTCTGGCCGCAAAGCTGGTGTGGCTTTAATCTGCATACTCCACTTGTAATCAGACTGGCAGATTGCATTGTTTTCCTTTACTGTCAGACAGTTACTGGATGTTCAAACATAAGACTAGCAGTACCAGCTTCTGGTCCACTAAGAAGGTTGTGGTCCTCGGGAACATTCATGGATCTTTCATTCTCCTACCTCGTACCCTAAACTCCTCAGACATTTATGCTTGTCAAGCTGAGTAGGGAACAAGGAGGCATGGTTTGAGAGGGAACACTTTGTTGGTTCAGTGTTTTATTGCACTTTATTCTTGCATTTTTACAGAATTTTTTTTTTCTTTTCGACAAGCCTTGTCCACATGCTTGCAATTTAAAATGCATGGCTGTCAACGATAAAATTGTTTTTCTAACACTGTGCTGTTAGTCTGCCTCCATGCGGGTTCCTGGAGAGAGAGAATTTTAGATGTGTTTTCTTTGTCAAGGAAAAGGTTAACTAAAAAAAGCCCAAAGAATACTGCTTGAAAAAGTGAGAACTTTTTAGTTGTCCGAGGTCATCAGTCTCCTGCATCTTTTAAGGGCAGCTGAATGGCCTACTGCCCTTATCACCACAATCAAACACACAAACACAAGCTGGCCTGTCAAAAACTGAAACACACACACACTTACTCTTGCCCACTGTATAGGGATGGGCACTGAGTAAAGGTGGCACACGTGCAGCCGGAATGGCAAAAGTTCACCACACACACATGCTCACAGCCATGTTTTGATCACTACTGAGGACATTTTTGAATTCCATTCATTTTCTGGAGACTTAACCTCATCATAATCATAACAGTGGTCATGCTTACCTCACGCTAACTGTAGCTTTGCCAGTACACCAAGTCTGCGCCCTTGGGTTTACACACATCTGACTAAAGATTTACATTCAAGAAACAAGGAATCTTTGCAATAGATATGTGTCCCCACAACATGAGGAATACCTGGTACACACACGCGCACACACACACACACAGACACACACACACACACACACACACACACACACACACACACACACACACACACACACACACACACACACCCCATCCCACACACACACACACACACACACACACACACACACACACACACACACACACACACACACACACACACACACACACACTTGATCCAGTGGCGTTGTTGTCCGTATAAATGAACCACAGAAGAAGAAGAAGAAGGAGTTCAGCCGGCGTTTCCTGTGATGTTTGTTTTCAGTCGTTTGTTTTTTCTCTCTCGGCATCTCAGCGCAGCACCTGGAGGATTTATGACATCATAGCCGTGGAGCCAATCAGGAACCAGCACGAGTTTTACACGAGAAAGAGAGAGAGAGAGAGAGATCAGCCCCTAAATCGGCTTTTGTGGTTGCCATGGCAATAAAGCAAGTTGCACTGAACAGAACAGAAAAAAAAGGAGGGGCACTGACGGCGCTGCACCTGCGGCCTCAACCGACCAATCACACGCAGGCACCGATCCCATATATGAACGATGGGGCGGTGCTCATTCCGTGGTGATATTAAACTTTACCTTGACAACGGTTTTCAAAAACAATCCAGGCTATTTCAAGGACCTGCATGTGTGTGCGTGCGCGCGCGCGTGTGTGTTTGTCGATGTGATTGATGAAGGCCAGCAGCCAAGGTCAGCCGAGTCCCTGCACACACACACGCACATACACACACACACACA
>CAAKHG010035051.1:0-15729 GCA_901007715.1 Dactylopterus volitans
TTTGTGGACCTGGAGAAGGCTTACGACCGTGTACCCAGGGGCATCCTGTGGGGGGTGCTCCAGGAGCATGGGGTGAGTGGTCCCTTGCTAAGGGCCGTTCAGTCCCTCTACCAAAGCAGCACGAGCTTGGTTCGTGTAGCCGGTTGTAAGTCAGACTCGTTCCCAGTGAGAGTTGGACTCCGCCAGGGCTGCCCTTTGTCACCGGTTCTGTTCATAACCTTTATGGACAGAATTTCTAGGCGCAGCTGCAGGATGGAGGATGTCGAGTTTGGTGAGCAGAGGATCTCATCGCTGCTTTTTGCGGATGATGTGGTCCTTCTAGCCTCATCGAGCCGAGACCTCCAGCTCTTGCTGGGGCGATTCACGGCCGAGTGTGAAGCGGCTGGGATGCGAATCAGCACCTCCAAGTCCGAGGCCATGGTCCTCAGTCGGAAAAGGGTAGATTGCCTTCTCCGGGTTGGAGAGGAGGTCCTGCCTCAAGTGGAGTTCAAGTATCTCGGGATCTTGTTCACGAGTGAGGGACAGATGGAGCGGGAGGTCGACAGGCGGATTGGAGCGGCATCAGCAGTGATGCGGGTGCTTAACCGGTCTGTCGTGGTGAAGAAAGAGCTGAGCCGAAAGGCGAAGCTCTCGATTTACCAGTTGATCTACGTTCCGACCCTCACCTATGGTCATGAGCTTTGGGAAATGACCAAAAGAACGAGATCGTGAATACAAGCGGCCGAAATGAGTTTCCTCCGCAGGGTGGCCGGGCTCAGCCTAAGAGATAGGGTGAGGAGCTCGGACATCCGGAAGGCACTCAGAGTAGAGCCGCTTGTCCTCCACGTCGAGAGGAGTCAGCTGAGGTGGCTCGGGCATCTGGTCAGGATGCCTTCTGGACGCCTCCCGAGGTGTTCCAGACATGTCCCACCGGGAGGAGGCCTCGTGGCCGACCCAGGACCAGGTGGAGGGATTATATCTCTCGCCTGGGGGTCCCTCCGGCCGAGCTGGTGGAAGTGGCTGGGGTAAGGGCCGTCTGGGCTTCCCTCCTGAAGCTGCTGCCCCCGCGACCCGGAGCCGGATAAGCGGAAGACGACGAGAACGAGAACACCCATTACAACATTTGTCCTGCTTGCACCTATTATAACATTTGTCCTGCTAGCACCCATTATAACGTTTGTTATGCTAGCACCCATTATAACATTTGTCCTGTTAGCACCCATTACAAAATTCGGAAATTAACAATTATCTAACAGTTGCCGAATGTACGTCCCACCAAGATTAAGCAGAAAATTCAACAAATTAATTGATATTGATTTTAGGACTTAAATTGGTTAATTCCAAAGTGCATTATGCGTGGTATTTCAAACATGACATGGAAATGAATGTCAGCTATAATAACTATTTTGTACACACATCATCTTATTTTGTACTGAATTTCCCCGATGACATTATTATATCACGGTTTGTCATCCACCGGTACATCCTGTGTGAAACTGTCTTCATTGTATAACCGAAGTGGGCCGACAATATCAAAACGCGTCATCTCGGTCCTCCCGCCGCAGGGGGGCGCGCTGACGACAGCATGGCCAAAGACCGTCGCTCTCTAATGAGTTGTTGTTTCATTGTCATGGTAACGCCCATAGGTAACCACCGGCCTCCTTGAGCTGGCCCACATGAGCTGTCCTCAAGTCACTAACAGCTGTGCACGAGCTCACGAGAAGGCGTTTGTACGGCGTTTCCGACTGCGCTGATTTAAGACGGTGAGTGCTGTTGACGTTGTTATTATTTGAAATACAATTAAAGGAAATTGATAAACGGTATGATTCTCATGCACTGTTTTTTTTAAAACCACATTTTACACTTGAAATAACTGCACCTACTTTGCATTGCACGTTTAGCTGTAAAAGGCTGCAAATGTCTATAAAATGTGATTAATTCTTCGTTGTTTTTTTTTGGTAGGAATACCTCATCAGTCTTTATTGAAACTTTTTCTTATTCGTGGTTTAAAATACCACGTGTTTATAATGACATAACAAAGCTACCTAGAATGTGCAATTAAAAGTCCAAATACCAGCCAATAATCAGAATCAGACTTTATTGGCCAGGTTTGTGCACATAAACAAGGAATTTGGCACCAGATTTAACTTTGCTCACACTGTACAAGATTTTAACATTAAATATGTTAATTAAAAAAAACCCTGAAATCTAGAACTACCATGTATGCTAATTATGCTGATCTCTATATTCTTTTATATTTTCCTGACATTCCTGTTCAAACGTGTGGAGCAGAGACGTCACAAGCCGTTTTCTTTTTTTTTTCTTTCAGACCTGTGTTGCTCACGTGGACCAGCTAATCCCTCGGTGACCTTGCCCTGCTGGAAGAGCGGCTGTGCGAGAGCTGGAGCCGTTGCGTGTAACTTTGTATCCATTTCATTATATTTCAGTCTTACTTCATCATGGGGGAGTGGAGGTCCGTCTTACCTGCTCCTCATCTGGATCTGAACAACTTTGACTCTGCTGAAGCGGAGAGGAGCCGCTACGTTTTGACAAGCCCTCGCTCACTGGAGTCCTGCGCGCGACTCGGCATAAAACCTGTTAAACTTCTCATTAAATCACTGAACGAGCTGATTGCTGAGCAGCAGCAGGCGGCGCCTTTGGAGACGGTGAAAGTTATGCACGAGTCCTACGAGAGGGAGCGACGGAAGCTTTTGCAAATGTGCCGAGACGAGAGGGAGAAGATAATCCAAGGGGCCGGCGGCAGGTGGCGAGGCTTTAAGAGAGTCTCAGGCCCGGAGGTGGTGCCTGACGCCACACTAAAGGACGACCCTGCTGTGCAAAAGACAGCGGGGAGCATTGCATATGCAGAGCTGTGCTTTAAAGGCAAATCTGTAAGCAGATCTTCCGGCTCTACTGCATGTCGCAGGGACCCGGAGAGGAGCACAATCAGCAGCTTCAGTCTCGGGGACCTCAGACACTCCTCAGCTACTCAGATGCAACTGGAGAGGCTCAACAAGGACATTGCAAGGAAAATGTGTGTCACGATACCAGAGAGAGACCGCAAGATCGCAGCCCTCATGCTGGTGAAGCACCAGGAGGAGCAGGACTGCATGAGGCTGCGCCAGCGGGAGGAACAGGAGCGACGGGAGGCCCGCAGGAAGGAGGCTGCTCAGCAGGCTCAGGCAGAGCAAAAGAGGAGGAAAAAGCTGAGACAGAGCATGCAGCGCTGGCATGAGGAGCTGGAAGCCCGAAGGAGGCTGAGAGCACATCGGGAGAAAGAGAAAGCGGGACATCTCGAGAAGGAGATGATGCTGCAAGAAGACCGCTGGAGGAGGCTAAAAGAGGAGGTGGAGGCACAACGCAAGGAGAAGACGATGGCTGCACAGAAGGAGGCAGAGGGGCGCAAATGCTACCAGGAGAAGCTGCTGCGAGACAAAGAGGAGCTGGAGGAAAGGCTGCGAGAGAGGGAGAGGCAGGTGGCAGAGCAGAAGGAGAAGAAGGCAAGGAGGAGCAGGGTGCTGCAGGAGAAGAAGGAGAGGAGCAGGCTGCAGGAGGAGAATAGCAGGGAGCTGCTGCGACACGTCCTCCTGAAACAGCAGGTCGAGCAGCAGGTGGAGGAAGAGGTGGCGCGAAGGAGGAATTCGCTGGAGCGGAAACTGCGGCGCTCCTGCGAGAGACGGGCCCAGACGGGGGAGGCCCGGCTGAGGAGGCTGCAGGAGCAGGCGGCGCAGGAGGAGCTGCAGATCCGGAGGGCGCAGCTGAGGGCCGAGCTGCACAGCAGCCGGCAGCTCACGCGCAAGCAGCTCCTGCTCCAGCTGAGCCAGCGCCGCATGGAGAGAGCCGCCCAGCGCACCTCGGCCCGGCGCAGCGACAGAGCTCAGCAAACGCACCAGCGCAACAGGCACCGGCAGCTCTGCCACCAGAGGCTCAGGGAGAGGATGCAGAGGGAGGAGGAGGCGGCGAGGACGGTCCGAGAGAACTGGATCAACATGAAGGAGTGGAGGAGGGAGAGGCTGCGGCGACAGCAGGAGCAGATCCAGGAGGAGGCGCACAGGCTGGCCCGGGCCTCTTTCCACATGAGGGAGAGAGTGAGGGAGCAAACGCGGAGTCGCACCTTCGATCGGATGGCTCTGGAGGCCCAGCTGAGCGCCTCCATCAGGTGCATGAAGCTCTGACAGAGGTGATGAAGCGCTCCCCCACCTCAGCACCGTCCGCTGGAGAGTTCAAGTGTCAACCGACATCCAGAGCCGAATAGTGAACATACACCCGTCAGCCATAGCGCCTGCATGTTTGCCATAGAGTATAACACAACGCCCCTGCAATAAATTTTAAGTTTTTTGTTGATATTTTTTTAACCGGATCTGTCAGAAATAGTTGTTGGCGTATTTGAAAGATTGTTGTTGGGACTGTAATTTGTGGTGCTTTTGGAACCGTACTGGGTCATACTGAGAGGTGTCCCTAATATTTTGGTCATCCCTCATATAAGCATTAGGGTGACACAGTTTGCACCTTAATCACTTCTTCCCAGTCGTCATGCAGCCACAGAGCAGCACGGGAAGCCCAATCCAGAGAATGAGAGTGAGGCTCTCCAGGGGCCCAGGGTAGCGCTGCCAGTGGAACTCGGCTCAGGTGTGCTTCTGGAGGTCAGAGGGGAGTTAGTATGTCCTGCTGCTGCTAATGAAGATGATTGCAGGTAGAGCGCGCGCCGTGGCCACATACAGAATAGTCCCACACCCGTCGCAGTGACCAGGTCCTGAGGTGAACCGCCAGACTGTGGACAGACAAACATACTCATCTTATCGTCTTCCGCTTATTCCGGTTACGGGTCGCGGTCGTGCTGGAGCCGATCCCAGCTCACAAGGGGTGATCGGCGGGGTACATGCTGGACGAGTCGCCAGCTCATCGCAGAGCCACATGAAGGACAGACAACCACTCACACGCACACCTACGGGCAATTTAGAGTAGCCAATTAACCTCAGCATGCTTTTGGAGGTGGGAGGAAGCCGGAGTACCCGAAGAGAACCCATGCAGAGCATGCAAACTCCACGTAGAAAGACCCCAGGCCGGGAAGTGAACCTGGCAACTTCTTGCCATGAGGCAACAGTGCTAACCACCGCACCACCTTGTCGCCTGACAAACATACTCTAATATCAAATAACTACAACTCTACAAGCACTGCCACATGTCTGTCCTCGTGATTAGTCTGACACAAAATGGCGGGTGACAATTTTCCCACTGGACGCAACATGAAGCAAGCGATGTGGCAACTCCAGCAGCTGCAGGGAAAAGGCCAGCAGATGTCCCTGTATGAGCTGCTTCTCTGGGTCTGCATGCATCAGATAGGAGGCCAAACTAAAAGCTGCATTTGCCAATGACGAAAGAGAGCTGGCCTAATCTAATTTTGCACAAAATTAGATCCACTCTTTTGTGTAACCGCCAGCAAAAAAAAATACAACGATGCGCACAGTGACTTGGATTGTGGCCACAGCTGCTTTATGATAAATATAAACGTCTTACTGTCACAGCACTCTACTTCTTCATTGGTGCCCGCGTCTAATTCTCTCTGCAAATCTGCATAGATTAATCGATGTGTCTGTTTTTTGCACGTCACAGAGAATCACGTTTTCCATGTTTGCGACCTGACACCACTTCAACATCTTTGTGTCAGTTGCTCTGCGATGCAGCATGAACGACCAGCCCCAGAGTGGATGTGATGTGGTGACAGATTACCGAAAGAGAAAGAAAAAGAATTTAGTTGCCTGGCTGACATTTCCACAATCTCTACACTTAGTAGTAGAGGTAGACTTCTTCTCAGTGGCATCCAGAGCAGATGGGACAGCAGAGGAGGAGGATGACGCTGCACAGACAAGAGGGAGGACAGGAGGAGCTCTTAATCTAATTTGCATGAAAAACGTGGCGGAGCAGCATATATGCAGAGACCGCTCTCACCACCACACCCGCCACCACTCCTTTCAACGGGGTTACAATCACACACCGGTGGTGAACATGGTGTGAGTGATTTTTTTTTTTTCTTTTTCTTTTTTAAAATCAGTCGGCGTGACAACCAAATCCAGGACGGCGTCATCGCTCGGTTGTTCGGTGCTCCTGCTCGTCCGTGCAGGATCCGTCTTCCAGTAAATGCGCCCATTCAAGGATGGTGCTTTCCCACACCAAACCGCAGGCTTTCCAGGGGATGAACAAACCATAACAGCGGGCACAACAACTGAAGCAATCAGATTTCCATGACTCGGTTGGGAGAGCGTTCAAAGTCTTTATAAGGCAGGCAAGTGTAGATGTACAGCAGGAGCATAAATCACTCCCCTGAGAAAGCTTGGACGACGGTGGGATGACTACAAATAAGGAACAACCCGCAACGTCAATATTAAGTGGTCAACCGGTTCATGTCCATGAGTGCTGCCACTGTAGCACAGATGATACGAATAATGAGTTCAGTTTATTGATTTGCAGCTTCTAGCCAGCTCAACGCGCACAGATGGCTTCTGTTCGGACACGTCTGCCGTCATGCTAGAGAACCAGATTATGATCACAAAATGATATCATGTTACTGTTCGTACGAAATGTAAGAACGTACGTCCTCAATAAAGTGAACGGTTACCCTGAGTTATCTCGATATACTGTGTGTTGGTATTGAACAATATTTTTGAGTGATGTTGTTAAAGATGAATGAATCTACACCCAACAGAGATACAAGCAACACTGCGCATGCTCCCGTTTTTCATGAAGCAAACGACGCGAGAATGCTTCTGTGCAAACAAGAGGCTCATTTCGCCCGAAAGCTTTTGCTCTGAAAAGAAAGCCAGAGTGAGCGAACTGATTCAAATGAAATCAAGACTTTGCTTTTAGAAACGACTTGGAGAGGCAAACCGTTCCAAACGTGTTGGTCCCGAGCTGGTCGCATCCGCTCTTTGAACAGCAGCACCTTGTGTTGACCACCGTCATGGGCAGATGAAGGGGGGGTAGAAAAAGCACGCAGCCCCGAGGTGCATGCTTTACTGCGGCCGTGCTGTCAGGGATGGAAAGGCTCTTAAAACTGAGCATGTGAGCTGGCTGCCCGCTGGACATCATGACGCGGCAAAAATTCACCCACTCCTTTTCACTTATATCTGAGACATGACGAGCCTTGTGCTCTCTGGTTTTCAGGCCTCAGTGATTTTAGCTGAGGTTTTCGTGTCTTGGATATGAGTGTATGAACAACATGATATGCAAAGATATATATGCTTTGTGGACACTTAAATCTAGTTTTGCTGCGTCTAATGCTCATTAATAGTCTAGCCAACACTGCTTGGCCAGCGTTCTCCAGGATGGGGAAAGCACACACAACAGTACCATATCTAAAGCGCTCCCTACCCTGAAAATAGTAGCAATGTCTCTGATTTAGATTGTGTACATCACAGCCTACATGAGCGCAGACGATTCTACATGCAGTGCGCACATCTGTAACGTGTCAATATACAGAAATTTTGAAAAATACAGTATATTGTTAAATAAGACTATATTAAAGAAGTCCCTGTATTTTACTGACAGTAAATCAGACAACTGCTTAAGCGCCTAAGTGTCTGTATGACAGTAGGTGGAGAAGGATTCCAAACAAAAGTATGTTCTCGGAATACTGGCCTTGCTTTGACTCGTCTCTTTAGTAGATTAAATGATATAAAAACACAATTAGGGTGCAGCCCACGCCCAGGCCCTCTGTGATGGCCACAGACCACACAGCAGCAACACTGCAGGTTTATCATTTTCGGTATATGTTTCATTTGTAGTCAGCCACACCCCAAACATTTCATTTCTGCATTGGTTTATTTGATTTGTAATTTAATTACTTAGCCTTTCACTGTTTTAATGGAGTGCACACATTTTTTTTTTTTTATATGTAGGGCTAATTTTCTGTTGCAGTCATTTCCTTTGCCATTTCTATGGTGAGGTCATCCCTAGGCAGTAAGTCATCATGGATAAGAGTGGAAGACAGATTGATCCTGTGGGGGCCACACTACGTTACTACGTGCTACAATCTGAGAGTGGGGGGGTTTGGGCTTAGTTAGATTTTTTTGTTCCCCCCCTTTTTTTGTTATTTGGTTTGGCCAGACCACTTTATATATTCCCTTATGTCTCATTTTGTGAGGTCAAGTTTGTTAAGTTAAGACAATCTTCTTCTTATATGTCGTGGTTTTCTAACATGGATAAGCCTGTATTTATGTAAAGAAATAAGCGTCAATTTTTTGACAGTGAATATTGTCCCCACAAACTGTAATAAAGTGGGGTCGTAAAAATCAAAAATCTTCCTCATTTTTTGATTTGCATTTTTTGGGGTCAATAAAACCCTTCTTTTCTAAACTGTTTTCCTTGTCACCTGGTTTGCCCCCGACACCCTTTATCAGCAAGAGGCAAAAAAACAAAAACAACAACCCAACATTCCATCACTTGTGATCTTTCAGCCTCTAGTGAAAAAGGAATCGTTTGCTTGTTAGCATTAGCATAGCAAATTAGTATGCCTTTGAGCAGTTCATTGTTCCAGTGGTGCCAAAATACAGCAGTTACAGATCTGCTTAATTCAGATCTGAAAGTGGCAACGATGACCGCAGCATATCCCACAAGTCATTTTTATTACTCACATTTTAAAACTTTTTAGATAAATCTCAGAAAAGCAGGATAGCTGAACAAAAAGTAAAGCCTCAAACAAACAAACTTGATTAAACAGATTTATTGTTCAAAAAGCTGTGAAAAAAACACGTTTGTTTTTTTATATATCTGTTGAACAGATGGGCCTTTGGACAGTGATAATAATAAAGACGGTCGAAATCTGCTATGTTTAATCTTGCTATACAGCAAAATGTCAAATAAAAAAAAAAGGGGGGGGGAAATTGTGCGCAGTTTTTCGACATTTTGCTATGACTTCTGATACAGTGTAGGATCAACTTCTTACTACTTGGATGTTAACAGAAACATTCATTTCCAGTAGGTGCCACCGTCTGTGCGCGTTCTGAGGATAACCTAAAAGAAAATGATGATACTAATGCGAGACTAACAACTAAAAATGACTGGACATCAGACAAAAGCATCTGCCATGAGACTGAACACCAGTCAGTTCAGTTGAATTACAAAGCCGTCCTGTTCCTGGTTAGTCGACCGTCCTTTTAAAGCTGATTAAATACAGCGATTACTTTTACTTAAGCCACTTTAAATCTTATCAAAACTTGTGGAGTTAAATCTACATTCAGAGTTTGAGCTACAGTTGTTAGACACAGTGAGATTTTTAAGTTTCTCCCTCAAAGCTGGACAGTTTCTTTTCAGACAGGACACATTCAGAGCTTCAAAAGACATCTCAGAGGTATAAAAATGAAGAGGTATAAAAAAAAAAAAAAAATTAATAAAATCACCTTATGACTAGAAGAGCACCAGACTCAATCGTGTCAAACAATTCTCTTGCTAGTACCACAATAATACACCCATATGTGGCGCTAATGTACCCATGAACATATTATGGAAACCGCACCATTGTCGTCACCACTGCCATGGGGAGTGAACCCTTCTGTCAGTCATTTAAATGGAAGTGATATTAGTGCACATTTCCCATAGTTCTACAAGCAGCTGTATAATACATTAAGCATGTTATGGTCCAATAATAACAGAAACTGCTCCAGTAGTGGTGCTGTAGTGTTACCTCGTCTTCCTTGCTTTACCAACGGCCAACTCGTAATGTCTCGACTGAGGAAGAAAGTAGATTATAGAAACAAGAAGTCTGCGGAATCCTGAGTAAGATCAAAACTGTAGGCACTGTGTGACACATTACGAACTGTTACTTGGTATATGCATCGAGTATCATTATGCCACCTCATAGGACTGAGACATGTGTTTTACTGTCAAATATGGAGTGACGCTCGCCGGCATACAGTACGAGAATGACTTATCACTCAGGCAGAGGCCTTACAAAACTAGTTATAGAGCTGTATATATTTGATTACCTCTGAACTCAATATGTAATGTAATCAATACATCAACTAGGCTTTCAGTGTGGAGGGAACAGTATTACAAAGCTACGGTTTGACAATGAGAAGATAAATGGATCCGGATCTCACCCACTGAAGTCTGTTGTGCGTCCTGCCTAAGATTTGATATGAAAATCAGAAAAAAAAAGTACTTAATTTGATTTACACAATCTACAACTCGATGCTGGAAGACTGTAACATTGTTCAATGATAAAACGAAATGCTACCTACCCAATTCTAAAAGTCTGAGACGAAGGGTGAAGTCATAGAACAGAGATGACGCCGTTCAGATGGCGCCACTCATAAAGCTATCGGTAGCCAACTAAACTGAGCTCTAATGTCAAAAATCTGTACATCAAGACGTAAACATATGGACAAAAAAAACAAAAACAAATGAAAACAACAGATAAAGAGTACTGATCCCAATGAGTATCATATGAAACTGACCCAGAAAACCCAACTGGGCCTTCCTCTCCATCCATCTGTGCAACACGAGAGGAACCTGTAGGCTCTTTGCCTCCAGTCCTCCTGTGTTGGTTGTGCAAGGAATTCCTCCCCTACAGGGGGCAGCATCAGTAGCAGCGGTCCAACAGCAGTCCCAACAAAGGCTCAGAGGCTGAACGCCTGCATCGTGGTAGTGTATCGGTTGTGGGCGTTATAAAGCTTGATAGCATTTATAAACCCACATCATCAAATAAATGCCGCATCAAAAAAAAGGCTGTCAAAAGTCCACTGTTTTGCAGCTGTAAGCGTCCAGAAGTGTTAGTCGCTGTTTTTTTTTTGTTTTTTTTTAAGGCTTATTTGGGACCAGATGAACCATTGTGAGACCCTCACGTCTGTGCAGACAAGTTATCTGCGAGTGTGGAATACCCCTTTACATCTCTGCTGCTTATTCAGGGGAAGCATCTACTGCAGGTTATTAGGGCTACCAGCAAGGGATTATGGGAAAATCCCTCCACCATTTGAACTTGAAGGCATGCCATACTACAGTACTCTAGTGAAACAGCTCCTCTTTTTCAAGTGCAATAACGTGAAGACAAGGCAAAAAAAAAAAAAGAAAAAAAAATCTTCATTTGTTAGCGTCTTTCTCTCAGTGGGTCCATACGTAGTGTTTTGGGGGTGCATCTCCACTATATCAGGGGCCAAAGAGTGTTGCTGTCCTTGCATTTTCAGAATTGAGTAGCTGTGAAGGTACAGAGAAGTTGGGGCTTTGATGAGACAAAGTGAAGGAAACGCAGCTGTCCTTGAGCGAGAATCCATTTAACCTTTAGTAGACAGGGCGCTTATGTTAGTGAAACTCCCTCGGTGGGGGTTGAGATGCTTTGGAGAACTGTTGCTTTAGTCCATAGTTTAATTCACATATTCAGTGCAGTCCTCAAGTTTAAGTCAGGGAATTTATTTTTGCAGGCAGTTTCAGTGTCGCACTTCATTGTCAATGAGGCTGTCCTCCCCAGACTGGAAGTCCTCGTTCAGGCCATTTTCCACATTGATTATTTCCTCGTCCTGCGAGGACCCCTGGTCGTCATCCTCGCCACTGCCTGAGCCAGCCTCCTCTGAATTTGGGTCTTGAAGTACCTGAGCAATGTACATCTGCTGTGGAGGAGAAAACCAAACACAAGTATTAAATACTTGGGGAACAAATAGCATGTTTGTCTGATATCTACAGTATGTTGTGGAAGCCCAATATTCCAGGTGGACCTAATGAGAAGAGGACATTTCCAAAGGCTGGACACTTACCGCTGCCTTGTTGCAGACAGACTTGCACACTGGACGCCCGTTCTCCAACCCGTCCACGTCCTGGGTGTCAATCTGCGTGGAAACAATACAAAAACACTCAACATGGCTTGCTGGATTTTAAAAACAAAACTGATGACGCAAACAATGCTGACTAGCTGCTTACCTTGTAGTTGTGAGCACTGAGATATTTGAAATGTCCAAAGCAGACGTGAGAGAGACAGACGATGATTGTGATGATCAAAACTATGAACGTGAACATGGATGTTGCAGCTGAAAACCCTGCAGGGAGGAAAGTTGTGGGACACTTCGTTATCAGGGGTTTGTACCTTTTAAATGTTCAAAAACCAGACGCGATAAATAAATGTGGAAATGTGTTATGACATTATGACATGGCTCGCTGATGGGAGTCCTCTTCTTACCAGAGCGCATAGTGGAGAAGAAAAGAAGCCAAAAGAGACAGAGAATCGGAGCAGCCACCACCTGGTTGACGGCTCCAGAATGGATCTTCTTGTCCAGTTTGGACGGCAGGTAGGCGTAGTACATGTTGTACCTGTCTGCTAAGTGTTTGAGCAGCATGTACATCAGCCCTGCACAGAGAAGAGGGACATGGTAATCAGTGGATATAATCCTATTAGGCTGGTCAAAAAGCTTTTCTATATAGGCCAGAACCACAGCGTGCTGCCTGTCTCTCTGTCCGTCATTTAATCAGGACGCTATCTTGATGTGAAGAGGCCGACAGAGCTATTAAATGGTGGAACTGACCAAAAGGAACAATGATTGGACAGGTGATGCTGTAGGTCATGACCACAGTGAAGACACACATCATCCAGGCATAAGCGGCTCCGAACTGGAACTCATACGCTTGATGCTACACAGAGACAAAAGGAAAACAAAGTCATAAACCAGACATCCTGTTATGCAGATATTAAACTTTGCCTACTAGTAGGGCTGCAACTTCATTCTATTGTCATCACTGGTAAATTTTAATTGTTTCCGACTGATCAGTTGGTTGTTTATGAAATCATCTGTCATGGATTAAATTTGTTACGGATTACGAGACAGCTAGCCTTTTAGAACCACTCAACATGACCAATAACAAGATTCCAGCGTCACATGTAGCTGACGAGTACTTTGAAAATTCACATTTATTACGTCCGGCCTTTTCATGCATATTTGGTGCATATCTGACTGAAACAACCAATTCCCCTCCTATAGAGTAAACGTTAAATGTAAAAGCTTAAATCATGCCTTGCTAAAAAGTCCTAAACTAATATACTTCAGGACTGATGTGCATCCATGAACGATTTTAGCTCGGTTGACAGGTCGCACACTAACCCTCTTGACGTTCCTCCGCTCGGCTGCAGACCGAGCCAGGCAAAGGCGGATCATGTACATGAGCAGACCCGGGATTCTCAGCAGGTCCATGGCGTTACCGATGAACGCGGACGCTATGACATAGTTCACAAAGAAGGCTCCGTTGTCGGGGAGGAACACGCACCTAAAGACGGGCGAAAGGTTTTATAAGCCTACAGACTCAAGTCTGTTTCTTCATGAAGTTGAACAGTCTCCTGACGGAGATGCAATTTAATTCCGATAATGCAAGTAAATGAGAGCTGGCTGATGTATGATTACCTTAATAATACAATTATGCTTTTTCATTTATTTATAGAAGATGGCCCCTAAATACATTAGTTGCCATTACGTCATCATCGCGTGCATCTGTCTGTGCACAGTGATGCTCCTGCTTGGACTGTGACAATGGTGTCAGTCAAGGTTCCATTTCCAAGTTCACCATCTCACCGACATGAACTTCACTTTATGTCACTCATTGATTACATTAAACAGTGTCAGCCATTTTCAAGCTTTAGGGGAATGCATGCTGCAAACACTTTAAACTACAAAATCTCACAATTGTTTGCCAACACGTTAAATTGCCGCTTTAATCTCGGTCTGTTCAGAGTCTATGATTTATGTGAAAGGAATTTAACAAAGAGATATTACATGTACAAACTTCTATTCCTGAAACAAAGCTCAACATTACTCTAATAATAAACATGATCTATTAAATAATCTCAGTCATATGTATGTTACTTACTCAAATCTCACTCTGGCATTTGCCAAGAATCCTTTGTCAAAAAGCCAACGGAAGAAGACATCCAAACTGCAACGATACAAAGACAGGTAACAGCAGAATTCTTCAGTCTGGCAAAAATAAATGAAAATGATTCAGTTCATTTCATTGTATTGGTTGTGTGAATTTAAAAAAAAACCCAAAACATTCCATACCTGCTGAGACCTAGGGAGGGCAGCAATAGGACCATGAAGATTAAGAAAGTGTAACATTTGTGCATCGTAGTTCTGTTCTCTCCTGACCTGGACGAGCAAAAGGAATAAAATCACAATAAAAACAACAACAACAACATATAAGCACAGTCATGCGATGTCACTATAAATCATACCGGGTCCAGTGGGCTTCGAAGAAGGCAGAGTAGTAGACAATAGTAGGAAGTAAAGCGGAGAAGGACCAAAGGAGGAGGGTGGGGAAAAACTGAGTGATGATTGGATTCTGGAGGAAACAGAACAGAGAGA
The DNA here is from genome assembly GCA_901007715.1 of Dactylopterus volitans. NCBI lineage: Eukaryota > Metazoa > Chordata > Actinopteri > Syngnathiformes > Dactylopteridae > Dactylopterus > Dactylopterus volitans. Next base: position 14,310 of record CAAKHG010035051.1, read on the forward strand.
CATGGACATAGGATTAAAATGCTGTTGCTGCTATTCTCTTTCATCGCTCTGCCCCTTTCTATTGAATCGATAAACACAATTTGACTGACCGGACTCTTTTGACAACAAAGGAATGGAAATGCTTTTTAACACATGCACCCACATTTAGGTACTCCACTGGTTTGGTCACATTAAACTTGTCCATGGTGGAGATAATGATGGCTGGGGTGGTGAGGAAGAAGAGGAGAATGAAGAGGACACAGTTGATGATGAAACAGCGGACCCACCAACAGAATCCTCCCACTGACAGATGCTCCCTGTGGGATAGAGTTTATGTAGCGGTTACACTGACACTGAGCAATAACCCGCTGTAATGGTCGCAGCTGGTCAGTAAACTCATACTGAAACTAAAAAATAAAATAAAAATTAAAAAAAAAAAAAACTCGTCTTTGAGGGTGAGAAAAGTCTGTGACTATTACCAGTAGACATTATTTGGATCAGGAGCATAGCTGATGGTCCATTTATGTGTGTGGAGGTTGGCGCTGAAAGGAGAGTTTTTGGGCTCTCGACGACAATGACATCCCTGACATTTGCAAGCATTGAAGTCCTTCAGGATTCTGTGGGGCATCCATCCATCCAGCCATGCATCCAGACAAGGAAAAGGATATTACAGCAACTCACAGAGTTAGTCAATGCTAAATAAGTCTCACAGATCCAGAACTTTGACCACATGTAAATGTACTTACATGGCAGTTATGGACTCATTTTGAAAGGTGACAAAGGCCATCCCTAAAGGTTTCCTGTTGACCTTCTCTTTCTCCTTCCTGTAGTCATCTTTTAGCTGTGCCTCAAGCTTGGTATAATAGCTCACTGCCTCTTCCTGTGAGGGGCATAAAAATCAAAAGGAAAATCTGTGATGCATTTGTATTTTTAGTTCATTCTAGTTTCCGTTTTCCATGCATTTGGGTAAAAAATCACGTCATGCACAAGTTTAACTGCATCATTAGCCCTTAATGTGATGTAATTCCCTCAAAGATCCAAAAATAAAATACACACCACAAAAAAGATTGCACACAACTGGTAGAAAATGTCAGTTGACTGATATGATGGCTATGGTCAATTTGACTTTACCTCAAATTTCGTCCGTTTAAAGTATTATATACACTCCTGCTGAGTTCACATCACATGGTTTTAGACTCAACTTTCTACTTGTCCGCTGGTTTTGAAGCTTGCCGACAAAAGCCCAAGATCAGAGGCAAATCAGCACTTGCACATCAGCGCTCCAGCAGTATGTGTGAATGGTTCAAAACTGCTCAGTAAAAGGCCCCCCAGTGCACCGGCAATGGAACAGACATGTAACCTGCGAGATATCTGGATTTCCGGACTGTGTCAGTGGGGAGCTACAGTCATGAGAGCCAATCAGTAAGGCTACTGCGATAAG
>CAAKHG010035057.1:2962-17458 GCA_901007715.1 Dactylopterus volitans
TCCTCCTTGAGGGAGAATTTCTTTCAGGGTTGTTTCATTATATTCTATGGTAAACATGCAGCGGTTATAATGTTATGCTTGATCGGTGTACATACCCAGTCATCTTTGAACTAACTCTTACATTCCAGCAGCTGATCATCTTCCTATCTTTTTCTTTGAGTGTCAACAAATAATCCTCAATGAAAAAACAACATGAACAAATGACCAAATAACACATCCAGATCTTAAAGGTTTTTGCTCAAACCCACCAAGTCCTGTGAATAAGGTTGTATGTCACTATGTATGTGTGCAATGCCTTCAGAGTTGTAAAATGTAAAAACATCTAGTACTGTAGCAAACAATGACAAATGGACTGACGAAAAATTAAAAACAGGAAACAGATTATATAGTCTTTGAAGGAATTTTTGCAGCATAAATTTTCAGAACATTGAGTAAAGAGATGCATTTCAGTTTTTCTCAATGAGAGCTGGTTTGCTGTGCAGTAAGACATCATGACAATAATATTTCCTTCACCCATCTCCTGCTTTTCTGCTCATCACAACCACGCAATAAATAAATAAATAAATAAATAAATAAATAAATAAATAAATAAAAAGCTTACATGGTCAAATATTTTCAAAAGAGTTTTTCTTTACATTCACATAGCTCACTCCTCCCTCTATTTGCTGGTGACAAACAGAAACAACACAGAAAGACAACAGCAGAATATGAAAAAAAAACTCAAGGGGTAGTTTGGAAAGTTAAAAAAAAAAACAAAACAAAACAAGTCAGACTTCATTCTTGATGTGTGGCCTCATTTTTTTCATTGCCATTCCTGCCTCCAGGCAGAATGTGTGAAGTTTTTGTGACAACAGACACACCTAAGTCTGTTTTATTTCATCTAAGCTTTCTTGTTTTTCCTCTTGGAAAATGTGCATTGGCTGTTCATCTCTGCCTACCTCTTGCTGTCCTTTCTCCACCTGTCCTTTAAGAGGCAAAAAGAGGTTGGGTTTTGCCACAATCCTGCATAGCTCTAGACTCCTTTCTTTCCATCTTCAGTTAAAGGATAGGGTTTTTTTGTCTTTCTACATGCAGTAGATGCAAGCACATGAAAGAGTAATTTGTCACTGTAATAATTTCTTTTCTCAAAACCATGAAGTGATCCGTTTCTAACAACATGAAGTTCAGCTGAAGCCAATATGAGGCTGTAGTACTGTGGTAGGCAAATCAAGTGGGCATTTATGTGCCGGCTCGAAATCTGACATTAGGCATCCCTGTTTGTTTTGTTTTTCCACAGTACTGAAAAGCAACTCAGAAATACACTATCAGATCAAATCAAATTAAAATATCCATGATTATGACCTTGATAATGATGTAGAATTGACAAATGACTTTTTAATTTAAATTTTGCATTCTGTTTCTCTATGATGACTCTGTAACAGACTGTCCAGGGACTACAGATGAAAAATGGCCTTCTGGCTTACTCTAGTGCATTTTAAGCAATGTTTATTTATGTGCCCTTTACTTGTTGAGCAATCGCAAAAGAAAAGAAGAAAAAGATAATAATAATGACAATAAAATTATACCAATGCAATTCACTCCCCTTGCAGATGCTTGACACATTAAGGCATTCTTCTCACGCATTTGCAGTTTACAAAAAGGTAGTAATGGTAGATTTAATGCCAAGACGTCTTATAAATTTTAATATAATGGTTTCCGAATTTCAGATATCTAGCTAGCAAATGTTAATTTTGTCATCTGTTTATTAGCTCTGGCTTGTCAACTTATAAAGGCTAATGTCATTTCTCACTCACTTTTGATGAAAAACCAAAAGGGACTTAAATGTGCACTTGATAGTTATACTGTACACGTGGTGTATTGAAAACAACAAATAAAGAAAATAAATAAGCTAAGCATTTCTCTTATTACAGCACCAATCATTTCTGCTTGTTAAGAAATTCCAAATTGGACAGACCCCCTGTTATCTGTACCTGGCTGCTAAGCTATGCTTTTCAGAGGAGCAGTTAAGGAAATGATAGATTATCTCCACCTGTTCAGGCCACAAATCAGCTTCTTTTCTGTCCATTAGTTTGTATTTTTGCACAAAACAAGCGCTGGAATGCATACCATCTCGTTCAGTGGGGTCTAATAAGAGATCACTTCACAGCCAGAACAAAACTACAGTTAACAACGACTCCTTCAATTTACACACGGAATATGAATGCCAATGTTCAATGGATGAAAACATCTCTAAGTTAGCTAAAAAGGTTTGTTTGTATCTAGTTCTTCTTTTGTCTTTTTTTGCTACCAAACCTGTTGTTAGCTGTATTGTGTTTTGTCTCAATCCTTTTAGCTCCCTCCTCATGTTCCAGCAGTTTTCACTTGTGAGAGATTCAACCTGTGGTGTGACTCGTATCCTAAACCTAACTAGCTATCCACTTTTTCTCCTCTGTTAAAGGCAATACGGTATCATAGCTTTATCAGTATAATTCAGAAATTATTGTAATAATGGTGGTACTATGCTTCTCATACACTCAAGGAAAAGTTGCATCTGTTGGTCTTATTTTGATAAACACCTTTTTGTAGGGCTACATGTAATAGACCACATCAGATTCATTCACGAGATCCAAACTAGCCTAAGTCAAAACTCCACCCATAATTCATAGTCATTTCTTACAAGACATCCTCATTTTGTTGCTTGTCATGAGAATATACATTTTTTTCTGCAATTAGAAAGTGAGGAGAAGAAGGAGAGAAGGTTCCCTGTAATGTAACTTATCATGTCTGGTCAGGTGATGCTGAAAAGACTTGATGCCTGTGACAGCTGGCTGGACAGGAGCTGACCAGACAACAGAGGTGATAAATGTCTTGAGCTTCTCTGTCTCTGGCCAGTATCTTCCTGTGCAGTTTTGACTGACTGATGGGAGGTTTCCTGTTGGGTGAGAACCACATGTTGCATCTGAGTGTTTGGTGAGAGGGTAATGTGCTTTCTTGATTAGCGGGTGAACTATGGATTTCCCTGGCTGTGAGATTTTCTTTATTTCTCTGGTGAGGTCGGTCTATTTGGACATCTTGTTTTTTAACTCGTCCCTTTGGGGTGAAGCTGCCCTTGAAGGCTGACTAGAGATCCACCGAACACACCTCTATCAACCCCACAAGTATTTTGTACAACTTATGTGGAATTTACTGTAAATAACCCTAGTTCAGCTTCAAGGAAAAACTTTGTCCTGTTCCAATAAATTGCTAGGGAATGATGATTGGAAGCAGGGCAGGAACGAAGAAAATAGGAAAGGAAATAAGGAAGGACAGAAAGAAGAAAGCGAGAGGGCCGCTGACCCTCACCTCTCCTCCACAACATTCTTTTCAGGGATGAGACTGCAACCCATTGGATGATGACAGAAGTCTGGTCTTGTCTTTCCCTGATCCTCTCCTTTGTAATATGGTCCCACTGTTAATCCCGCTTCCACTGCCTGCATCTGATGCTGCACGCTCCTTCTCCCCCCGATCAGGATCAGAACCACCCTCCGAGCGCTTGGAATTCTGACGGGAAGGAGTGCTGGGCTGGCGCGAACGCTGACCATTCTTCTCATCTGAAAAACAGTCCGTAAAATCAAGTGACGAGATGGTGAAATAAACAGTGTAGTTACTGATACTTATAGTGCTTGTGTTGTGTGTGTGTATGTGTGTGTGTGTGCGCGCGCACACACACACACACACACACACACACACACACACACACACACACACACACACACACACACACACAAACACACACACACACACACACACACATATACACACACACAAACATACACACACGCCATGAAGTAGGTGTACTACTCACCAACCAGTGCCTGCACAGAAGGCTGATCATGAGTACTTAGGAGTTGAGCCTGAATGGTTTCCACTACTCTCTTGAATCTGCGACTGGGACCTTGAGAGGAGAAATCAACTTATTCACTTTCAAATACCAAAACAGAAATGAGGTTATTTTGTCTCAAGCATTTTTAGATTATGATGAAAGTTTTTATTCATCATTCAGAGCACATACTGTTTTTAGATTCATATTCCGTTCAATTTGTAGATTACTTATATACAACGTATAAAATACGCTTGAAATATGGGGAAACATGGGAGCTCAACAGAAAATTGCCTTCAAGGCCAAAACAAATTTAATAAAACATTTTTGCATGTACAGCATGTAGCTATGCATTTACACAAACTACAAAACCTTTTCATAGTTTTAAGAACTGTTGGGGCAGCAACCCCCTTTTTTTCTGCAGGAACAAAGAACAATCATAGTTCGAAGGACTAAATTTTAAGAAACATTTTAAGTTTCTGCATCACAGTACTTTCCACACAGAAAAGGGACCATAAAAACAACTAAGATTTGTTGAGATATACTATAAATGTAAGTTGATTGGTCAATTTCACAGACATACACATTGACAAATCTCCTTTCCATTCTTATTATTATAATAAAATCATGAACTTGAACAAGGCCACATGTGAAATAATTCACTCATTCACTCCTCCCTGACTACTATCACAGCACTTCTTCGACTACTGCAGGACCACGGCTACAAAATGAGATAAACATTTCTGTCGTTTTTACTGCTCTGCTAATTCCGCTGGTGGATGCATTAACAGCTTTAAATATTAATTGAATATAAACACTGTTGATAATAAATACTGGTGCACATTTTTTGTGATAAATACATAATTTCATACTGACCTTATTTTCCTAAACAAATTGACATTGTCCACTATGTGGCCATTTCTGTTGTGGTATGCATCTCTGCTCTTATTAAAAATATTTTCATTCATTCATCGTATTCCGCTTATTCCGGTTACCGGGTCGTGGAGCCGATCCCAGCTGACAACGGGTGAACGGTGGGGTACACCGTGGATGAGACGCCAGCTCATCACAGGGCCACATGAAGGACAGACAACCACTCACACTCGCACACACACGCCAATTAACCTCAGCATGCTTTTGGAGGTAAAGAAAAATATCTTCATATTTGAAAATAGTTTTTGATGCAATTTTTTTCTGATTTAGAGAAGAAGACTTTCGGCAGAGTGCAGTATTTTTCTTGCAGTGCATTCACAAATGAGGGCAACTGTGGCCAAAAGGTGCTTCTATTTCCTGCTCTATTGTTCAACAGTTTTGCTTTTACTAAATTTCCAGCAGGAACAGGATGGGAAATCACTCAAATTGAATAGTGATTCTGCAAGATCCCCAGTCTTTGCAAAATCTTAGTCTTTGTCTAAAAATTCAGACACATTTAGATGTGAGAGGGTATCATACTTAAGTCTTTTTAAAGTATTTCAAAGTCTACTAGTGTATGGAGGTTTTTAGTGAAATACATATTCAGGAATTAGGTGATAGGAAAAACTGATGAGCTAAAAATAATCGTCTGTCACATTATTGCTCATTCGTCTTCTATCATGACACATGAATCCTTAAAAGGATGAAGTCTGTATGCCTCATTTGTTCAATAAAAGACCCCTGCTTTTGACAGTTTCTAAAGTTTAGGAACATTTTCCCCATTCACAGTAGAGATGCAGTGACTACTGGAAAATATTTCAATTACCCCCTTTCTACAATTAACCACAATATCTCACCTATTTGGACAATGTAAAATGCAGACATTTTAGTAATGGATGCATTCAGATTGCATTTCACAAGCATTTAAATACACCAAAAACCTGTTCACTGATCTGAAACTCAAAAATATCAACTGATAAAAAAATAAATAAAACTAATTTTGTTGTCATTTAATTTTTTGGCTTGTAAAGTCATGTTTTGCTTTTTTAAATGTTTTTTTTTTCTTTTCTTTTTTTTTGCAAATTTGTACATAGCCCTTTTCTTAGCACACTCACTGATTTTTTTCAAAATCACAGAAAAGAGTAAAAACAAAAGAAAAGAAAAATGACCAAATGACCTCTCATATAATGTTGACTAAATGTCTTTATTTCTAGCATTGTGTCTGTTTGTCTATGAACATGTAACACATTCTCCTACCTGTTATAAGAGTGAAGGTGACACTGTATATGCCCATCTCTCTTCTTCCTTCCCTCTCTGCTTGTTCCCTCTCTCGTTCCCTCTCTCCTTCAGAGAAAGCAATGTCTACCTGAAAGGAAAAGGTCCAGTTCTCAGTTAATGACCAAGAAGACTGTTGATCTAAGAGTGTTACGAGATGCTTCTGGTAATTTTGGCTTCAGAGCCTCTATGTGACAACTGCATGATATATTATGACCCTTTGTGGGACAATGAAGCAATCCTCAACGCAGTCATCCAAGTACCTCTCGGTTGGCTCTTTTAAGCTTCTGATACCATCACATCACATTTTGTTTCTATGAACATTTTACACAGCCTTCCAACTTTTATGGAAACAATGTTGTTTAACGCGTAAAAACATTAAATAGATTAAACATTTATCCAAAAAGGGACCAACATTGATTGCAGTATCCATCTTTAACCATAAATTCAAATGAATGTGTATGATGGACTGACATGACCAGAATTTGATGTAAAGTTTGTGGGAGTAAATCTTGCAGGACTAGCTAACATGCATTAGAAAAGACAGAACCAGTAATCTCTCAATGCTGAGAAAATGAAAAATGAATATACTTGGAACTTGACAGGCTTCTGGAAGACAGAGGGTCCCCCGGAGGATTTGTACTCTGCCCTGAAACTGTTCTGTGAAACCACACTATGGCTGAGGGATGGGATCTGCAGAAGTAAAAGAAAAGAGTTACACTTAGTGAAAAAGACAGAATCTTAGATTTGCGCTAAAGTCGTATTGCACAGTAATGTTGGAAGCTGTTGAAGCTTCTCAAAACTCAGCTGTACTTACAGAGAGAAAAGCATGGACGATGTCAGCCTTGATAGAGCTGAGTGGCTTGTCTCTGATCAAAACAAAGATCTGTTCATCTTTCTCCAGACTGATAAAGTTACCAAACCAGGACCTCTTAGCCAGTCTGTGAATTCACAAGAAAAACCTTATCAAGTCATTTAGCTTCATATTCTGATCTGATAGCCTTGCTTACTTGAAAAAGATACCTTAACATGTTTTACATTGTTTTTTGAGTTTTAAATATTTTTTAAACTACAAGAACAATCAATTCATAATCTCTCTATGACCTGAGTTATTTGGAAGTTGTCTAATGCAATGTATTTATCTTCATAAAGTTTGAGGATTTCTGTGTCATAATAGAGGACCTGTGAGTGGCAGACTATAAAGACAATGGTCAACATTTTTTCATACATTTCCATTATGCAACCTATAAGCATTTATCATTACACCCCCTTAGCTTTATAAATGCCCTCAATTTTTTGAACGCTATTAAACTTTTGAGTGACTGTTACTGTAATTGGGTCATTTGTAGTTACAATGTGAGTTAGGGGGGATATGTTACTGGATGCTACCACCTACTGGAAAATAACAATATGTTGATGATAAGACTATGAACATTATATTTGCACTTCAAAACCGCTCAAGGTAAGGACATGATGCCATAAAGTGAGATGTGTACTTACTCTGGACTCGATTCTGGAGTCAAACTGGACATGTCTTCTGATGTGGGGACTAACAAAAGACCAGATAGAAAGAGAAGAGAGGAATAAGGGTTGAAGAGAGAGTAAATCTTCATGACATGTCCATATTCAACAACACAGCCTCAGTCTGTAGGCAAGCTACATGCTAGTTTTGCAATAATAGATGCCATGTTGGATGCAAATGCAGCCTAGGAGACCTCTGAGTGTTACACATAAAGTTAACCCTGCCAGACAACTGTTTCTTCAACCCACACTTAGAAAACCCAATTTGAGTTTTTAACATTTTCTCAACCAATATGAAGACAGAATTCATGTGTTGTTGACATGACATTGCATTTTCATTGTCCCACAAGAAAATGATATAGAGAATTAATATAATTTGGATTGTCATCATTTAAAGTGCAGTAAATGGTTAAACATTTCTACATGGACCTGTTGTCATAGAAACTGTTTTGTGTTTAGATTTTTTAAAATTTTGAGCCACATCTCACAATTATCCTGTGGTGTAACGTTCCCAAGCATGGTTCAATAAATTACTACTAAAGAAAAGCATAAAATGTTTTTAAATAACTCCCGCATAATTTCACAAGTGCCTATTTTATCAAATGGCATCATTTTTTTTATCCATATAGAGTAGAGGGACGTGATGCATCTTGTGCCTGAAAACCATGTCCTCCATATTCTGTGACAGCATATCCTGATTTTAAATTGGGCAATTCCACAGAAAATCTTATTTAATTAAGGATCCCATTTTGGTTCATGTTACTGAAGCTTTCTGTGAAGGCTCGACATGAATAAATGAGTACAAGTTTTCCCTCTTTTTTTTTCTAAATTAAAAACTCTCTGTTAAACGACATAATTGTGTGACAGAAATGTCCTCCAGCACACTGGAGTGTGACATTTTTGTTCTCCAGTGTGATGGCTGCAGGCTGCAATAATCACATGAATTAAGATATTTTCTTTTTTGCAGAAAATTTGTACTGTTATAAAATGTGTAAAATGTGTTTTATTTTTTTGAGAGATGATTGAAAATATACAGGGATCCACGCAGAGAGGAGGAGATCCTGAGAGAACCACGCAGAACATGACAACAATTGAAATGTTCAGCTGTTAAAAGTATTTGCCTTCATTTTGCTGTTGATATATTTTTTTTGTTTTGTCTTCAAAATGTGGTTTATATTTTTTTCAAAGTCTAAAAAAAACCCTTTTAAGTAGTACCTCTGACTACCTCTTTAATGCCTACAATTTGTAGGCTGTCCTATGGTGTCACACACATAAATGAGCCAAAAATATGTTTGTATCCCAAATACCTTAAGATAGAGTTGAATATTGCATTAGGGGAGACATAATCATCATGTGGTTTCAGTCATTGAAGATCTAATTTAATTAATTTTTATCACGCTGTTGTTTGTTCAAATGTTAATTTTTCTGAAGATCTTAAGTGGAGTCACCTTGTCCACATTATACATGTAGAGTCTATGATTTACACCAATTGCAGTCCTAATTTACTGCATGATTATTTCAGTTCTTGGACTTCACTGACCTTGCAATTTGCGCCGATGGAAGCGTGGTGAACCCAGCAGGTTGTTTTTGAATGAGTTGAGCCTTGTTCGCCAGTGACCGGAGCTGGAGGCAGCAAGACCACCACTGCCGCCCGGGCTGGAGGGCGGTGTAAGTGACAGTGAGGCCCCCCCGGCTCCATCTGCTCTAGAAGAAGAGGATGAGGAGGAAGAGGACGGAGGGGTAGTGGAGGAAGCGTGCTGAATTTGGTGCACAGGCGTGCCCAGCGGGGTAGGCAATGGTGAGCCCTGCGGTGTGACCTGCGACACAGGAGGGGTGGCAGAGGAGTTAGTGGTTGAGTGGACATTCTTGGACTTGAAGACGGAGGGAGAGGGGAAGTTAAAAAAGCGTGGAATGGGGGACAGGAGTGGGGAGGGGCTGGGGGATGGGGATCGTGGCGTCTGGAGAGGAAGGGACTTCATGGAGTGGAGCTGGGGCCGTTCAGCGGGGCCCTTTGAGGGCAGGGTCTGGGTTTTTGGGTCAGTTGCTGGGTGGGTAGGCCGAGGGGTGGTGGCACTCGTTGGTTTGGGGTCTTTGGAGGAGGAAGCAGAGGTGGAGGTGACTTCTGATTGGCTGAAAGTGAAGACCGGGCTCTGATGGGCAGACAGAAAGATATGGAGAGAAGAGGAGGGGAAGGATGGACAGATGAGAGACAGCAATGGCCATGAAATACAACCCTGTTTACAAAAAAGCTGAGACTATGTACAATCTACATAGAAAACAGCTTGTGATGATTTGCACCACTGAAACCCGACATAAAATTGAAAATAGCACAATAGACAAGGTGTTCTATCTTGAAATACTAAATTTTATTGTTTTCATATGCTCAGTTCAATTTGATGCTCGCAACATATTTCAAAAAGTTGGAAGAGTGTCATGTTTTCCACTGTTGCATCATCGCTTTTTTTCTGGGAGCATTTGGGAACTGGGGAGGGCAATTGCTTTCCCGGTCTGACACGTGACAAGTAAGAACTGAAGGCATGACAGTTTAGCACCAGGACTCTTTCACTACAGAGCCATACTGTTGTTCGTGCAGAACATGGTTTGACGTTGTATCACTGAAATAAGCAAGGTCTTTCCTGAAAAACACATTTTCTACTTGGTAGCATATTTTCCTGCAAAACCACATGGTTCAGCATTAATTTTGCCCTGAGAAAGGCTGTATGCATTAACTGACTCCAATATCATCAAGGATGGCGGCTTTTGAACTGTGTTCTGATAACAAACTCATTCTCCTTGTTAGCCAGAGGATGCGGCTTCCATGATTTTCAAGCTGAATTTCAAATTTTGACTTGTCAGACCACAAGACAGTTCTCTACTTTGCCTTAGTCCATCTTAAATGAGCTTGGGTCAAGAGAGTGAAGTAGTATTTCTGAATCTGCATTATACTGTTTATGGTTTCCTCTTCTTCTTCCTACTTGGTTGAGTTTCAACTTGCATTTGTGGATGCGTTTTTGAAGGTGTTCCTGAACCCATGATATCCACTACAGAATTGTGCAAGTTTTTAATTCAGGACTCTGTCCATGAGCCTGAGGGTCACAACCATATAATTTTCAGGCTTGTCAGTTGCTTATGGAGATTTCCAAATCTCTGACTCTTTGATTGAAATACTGTATTGTATGTATACCAGTGTTTCTCTGGTCTTGGCGGCACCCCGCCCGATATGTTTTAATGTTTCTCCTCTAATACACATGATTCAAATGAATCATGAGCATTTCAAATGATCACGAATCATGATCATTTCAATCACGTGTGCTGGAAGTTGACCAGTTCAGTAATATGAACTGCATTGGTGTTACAATGGCAGGTTTTAAAACCACCTCAGTAGACACTTTTAAATTATTTGCTTTTTTACATTTGCATATTTTACATTTAGAAACATCTCTTTGCAATTGTTTGAAATTGCACTTTTTTTTTTTTCCAGCCGAAGCCTTCGTCGAATTGTGAACACCTCCCCATCTTAAGTTTGGAATGACTTTTAATACTGAGTCATAGTTAACCTAATACATTATGTGATTATCTTTTATCTGTTTTCTGTGGCATTTCACAACTTTTTCAGTCTTTTTTGTGACTGTCCCAACTTTTGCTAAAATATATTGCTGGCATCAAATTCAAAATGAGCATAGCATTTTTTTTTCTTTTCTTTTTTTTTTTTACAAACAATGACATTTCTCATCTTCGACACTTGTTTTTTTAACATGTGTCTTCTTTGTGCAATTTTCAAATAAACATGAAGTTTCAGTATGCTGCAGATCAGCAATGTTTCAATTCAAATTCTACACATCCCAACTTTTTTGGAAACGGGTTGATTGATGAATTCAGTGAGCTCTACTCTTTGGTACAGTAAACTGAATGTCCATGTTGATATGAGGCAGAATGGTGTGTCTGTGAAATGGAAATGTGAAATGCTAAGAAAGTGACAGAATGAAGAAAGGTGTGACTGACAATGACAGTCTGAGCGAGAGATATCAGACAAAAAAAATCAGCGGAAATTTGGTTTCGTGTTTTTGATGGCCAAAACTGATAATTATATATTGAAGCTGCTGTTAAATATATTCTTTATCATGATGTGCAATGGTACTGGACTGAAACGGCAGGCATGCACACAACAGTCACAAATCTGCACAGAGTTGACTGATTGAGTTTTTCATGTAAATGTGTGAGATGTGCAAATATGATTCTGCTTTTAAGAGGATTCATTGGCCATTTATACACACCTGTGTACTTTGATGGGTGAGGTTTGAGAAGATGCATGCCCAAAAGAAAAGCTTGAGCAGAATGTGGAACACACCAACTTTTAAACATCATGATAGACATTGATATCAACAAGTGGGCAAATACTACAAAGCTGACCCTTTCAAGAGGGTGGCTGACAGAATGAAAGAGGGAGGTGTTTGCATAATCAACAAGTCTGCCACCGTTGGAAATTGTGAAGATACATATAAAATGTCATAATAGTGTAATATTCATTTGAATAATGGCAAAAACAGAATAATCTGTTTAATTTATCTGTGCATAAACTGGGATTTAGTTCAGCTGATTTTTTAGTTCATATATACCTGATCTGAAGTATAGCTGAATGTAGCAGCATAGTTCTTACCCGGGGACTGCTTAGAGGACTTGAGGACAGACCTGTTGTTGCTCCGCTGACTGAACGAGACCTTTTGGAAACAGGCAAGCACCAATCAAGAGTTATAAGAATGAATAAAGAGATACACAGTATAATTCTAATCTTTTCTAAGGTCTAGCTTTTTATTTGCAACATTACCAGATTTTTCTCAACTTCTTTACATTGAGCTGTGATTCTGAAGGTACCATGTTAACTATGCATAATTTGAATCAGTTAAAAATTAGATGTTAGTGCTGGTACAAACCTCTGGCTGTGTGCATTAGTGTCCAGGGCCCTGCGAGGTGGGGTGGGAGAACCCTGCTCTGTGACACTAAGGACCTCCAGGCTCTTCCTCTCTGGCCGACAGCGACCATGACGTGTCAACATAGGTGAGTCCACGCGTTTTCTGGGTGGGTCTTAAAGAGAAAAGAATATAATTTTCAGTGGTAAAGGCACAGTTAAAAGGAAAACAAACATTTGCTTTATGGTTCAAGGGTTTAAAAGCAACAGCTTCTACCAATGTCATTTCTGGGTGGCAGGTCCTCATCCTCACAACTGGGGTATCGCTCTTTTCTGTCCAGCAGGAGGTAGTAGATCATCTTTTCCTGATTCTCCCTGCGGTAAAAGACACAGTAAGACACAAAAAGCCAATGGAGTGGAATGGAAATATGTATTGGCTGGCTGAACTTGAGAAAAGGTGGAGAACGTGGGGAACATTTTTAACCAAATGGCATTCATAGAGACAATTTTGACATTTATCAGGCTGGTATCATCCATTTGTAAATCATGGCAAAAAAAAGGTAATTATGGGTCCAGTCAGGGCACACACTAAGTAGTGTTTGGTCGAACAAGGCTGTGGTTAATTCTGCTTTTTTTTTTTTTTAGGAGGGTTCCTAACAGAGTGAAATGACTTGTAAATTTCTCTGCCAGCCATAATAAGAACTGTGTGAATTCTTTAAATCCTGAGAGGCGCTTCAGTGTTTCCATACTTATCTTCAAAGGATACACAGAGAATACTGTCCTGCAATTGCTTGGACAGAAAACACATGAGCATGACAACAATTCTGCATCCACAACGGATGCAGAATTGTTGCTTATTTTAAATGTAATCTATCAATTGGAAAATGCTATGCTGATCCTTTTTCCCCTTATCAACAGGAGCATATGGTAACACTGTTCTTTCATCCACTTTTTACAACACCACAGTTACTTGGCACAACATCCTTGCCATACAATATCTCAGGAAATACATTTTACTTATCTATTTACCTTTTCGACATTTATTCATCTCCATATCTATCTTATGCTACACCTTATGCTAGAGAGGCTACTATGAAGCTATGAAAACAGTTACATACCGCTGCAAAATGATTAAAGTAAGTTAACTTATGAACAAGAGAGTGAACTTATAAACCATTTTCACAACTAGTCCGTTTTGATATGTTTCTGTAGCCTGCATGAACTATCACAATAAAAACACTAAGTATCTTCAGAACATTGTAATTTCACCACAGTAGACCATATCAATAGCCGCTTAAGCATAATTATGTATCCTATGTAAGCGCAGTCAGATTCCCTGAGCACATTTTCTCTGCTTTTTACAATCCTCTGTTTTCACCCTCCCTTTTGTGTCTCCTTTCTCTCTCTGTCTCTTTCTTTCTCCATCTCTCTCTCTGTGTCTGTCTGTCTGTCTCTCTCTCTCTCTTGTGGCTTGTCACAGGCGTTCCGGAGATAATTCTTCCCTCATGAAGATCGGTCTATTTGTGGTATTTACGTCACGGTCAACCAAGCTCTAGTTTTAAAGTCTTGTCAAGTGCTTTTACATGCAACTTACCTTTGTTCTTCTTGTGCTCCTAACCTGTGAATTTTGTACCTCCTCATAGTGCCTTCGCCACACCTGCCTGCCATATTCCTACCAAAAGCCTGCCAGTCAAACAACACCTCCAGTTCATTCCTTCCACAAATAAACATTGTTGCTTGATCTGTTATTGCTATCAAAAATATAAATTGTCGCTTTAATCTATATGGTTCCTTCTTGATGACTGGTCTTGATGAACAGACGCACACTGAATCGTGGGCACTGATAGATAGATAGATAGATAGATAGATAGATAGATAGATAGATAGATAGATAGATAGATAGATAGATAGATAGATAGATAGATAGATAGATAGATAGATAGATAGATAGATAGATAGATAGATAGATAGATAGAAGTCAGAAAAAGAGAGAGTGTAGAGGCATGGTTGATTTGGTTTCTGGCCTTCTCAGTCAGATAAATGG
>CAAKHG010035057.1:21287-37747 GCA_901007715.1 Dactylopterus volitans
AAAAACATTTAAAGGAGAGCAGAATTCCAGACAAGCAAGTTAAGAAAATAATACACAGAGGATGTGCTCTTCAGGAGTGGGGTTTTTAAAATCTTATAACCTTATAATCTAATGTAAAATCTTATACATGGGATCTTGTACTGAGCTTAGCAATATAAATACTGAAATAGTTTAGTCATAACAATTGCAGCTAAAATAGCAATTGAATCTATTCCTTCCACATATGCTGTGTTTCTGGTAGTGTAGTCACATAGTCAATGCACAGAGTCACCATGCTGGCTGGTATACAGCAAAATAAATATGCTTTCTGTACCAATACGATCACAAGGACAACAGAAGAGGGTGAGGAGAGAGAAAAAGAGCGACAAGCTGTCATTAATTTTCAATGAAAGTTTTCGATTTACAGCGGCAAGAAACAAGATTATGGGTGGGGCTAAAACAGGCCTCAACACCTGACCCACACTGGAGAAAAATGATTGCTGCCTTCACTCCTCCAGGTAGGTGCCATTGCTGTCACATTGCTGAGTCTATGGAAATGAATGACTTAGAGAGTCAGTGTGTTTTAATTTTTACATGCTCCGTCAGTGTCTAATCTTAATGTATTGCTATAGCAAATTCAATTTCCCTTCCTCTCAATTAATGACATGGTCCAAACAATGTGGTCATTTATTTGGACAGATGTTAGCCAGTGTCCTCTATGATCATAGATTTAGAGTTCTCATGCAATTGACACTGCTGTTGTTGTAGAAGTGTGGCTCTCAACAGCAAGCCCACAGTGAAACAAATTTTCACTTATTCAAAAACCAGATTACATCTGGGTAACCTTTCCACTTTATAATTTGAAACTTGAATGTGGTTAAGAATATATCACTGCATCAACAAATCAATAAATCTAGGCGGCGCTTCTGTAGAGCTCATACCTCTACCAAGGCCAGTGTCAAAAATGTCGAAAAAGGACCTTGTTTAAAAAAGTGAAAGAAAAAAAATCCACCCGTCAAACCAAATACGCACCAGAACTGAATGGGTTCTTCCCATTTTATTCCCTGTCCAAAGTCTGGTGGAAATTAGTTCAGTATTTGTAAAACAAACAAGTGAAAACATAACCTCCTTGATGAAGGTAATAAGTAACATATAGGTGAGTGGCTAGTGTTTTTAAGTCATGCTTCCCCCTACCTATTAACCCCTTGGCCCCTAACTCCTCACCGTGAGTCTCTTGTTAGGGTTGACTTCTATCATTCCTTTGAGCAATGCTTGGCAGTCAGGAGGTATGAAGTGAGGCATATGGAATACCCCACTTTTTACTTTCTCTAGAAGCTGCCGCAGGTTGTCGTGGTCAAATGGCAAGGCACCCTGCGAAGGAAGGAGAACAGTGGAATAGAAAGATGATTTCTTTTTTTTTCATGGAGGAGAATATTAAACATTTGGTTGATATGATAGGATCAAAAAGATACAAACAAGGAAAATTATGAAAAAGTTTTTGTCACTTGATTATTTCCACTGATCATAGTTAAAGGCACCCAAATTAAAGGATTCTGAACAACAAATGCTTATATGTCATATTTTCAAAAAACAGCAATGCATGTTTCCTTGAGGCCCAACGAAGGTGTTAACTGATTTTAATCATGTCTGCTTGCGAGCAGTTGCCTTCATCCCTGCTTTGCTCAGCTTTCTGGCAATACCCCAACTGTTGATAAGCAAAATACAACTACGACAGTTGGCAGTCATGTACTATCTTACCTATGTCCCTACATGTGTGCCCTTGTAGCCTTGCTGTTAGATAACAAAATACAGTTAAAATGGTGACCTGCTCATCACATCATTGCTCCATGGTGCCACTAGCAACCAAAAATATCACAGGGTACTTGTGACATTTTATACTGATATGCTGGCGGCCTAACTTGACAGAATAAATGTCTAAGATGTTTCACGTTTCAACATGAAATTACACAAACTAAATAACAGTGTAAGTGACTAAATTCTGACAGTAAATAGAAAATTAAATCATAATTTGAGAAGGAGCATAATATAGAGATCAATGAGAATAACCACAAATAGAAAAAGCAGTATTTATTTACCACAAGAAGAGCAAAGAGGATGACACCACAACTCCAAACATCTGCTCTGCGACCATCGTACTTCTCCCCCTAAAACAAAACAACAGGCAAGCATTAGACATGCGCACTCACACGCCACACGCACACACGCGCCCGCACAAACACACACACACACACACACACACACACGCACACACACGCGCGCGCACACACATACACACACACTAAGGAAGTAACATACCCTTATGACCTCTGGACAAGCATAATGTGGAGATCTAAAAAGAAAAGCAAATTAATTTTGAAATGAAACAAGATTCAAGGATATAAATACAAGGATAAAAGAGGTGCCGAGTTCATGTGTGTGTAGGGGAATGACTTGTGTAAAAACCATTAGAGTCTGAGTGTATGAACACTTGGTCTTTTAGACTGAAGAGGCAATCCAGGTTCAATCCCGTCCTAATTTTATCTGTTAAAGCCACATTCTTCATTTTTAAGTGCAGAATTAAAAATGCTAGAGCATTTACTGAGCTCAGCCCAGCAAAAACTGAAGCACAAAAAAACCTTGAAAGGATGTTCAAATCCTTGAGTAATTGATATCATTGGAAAGATATATTTCTTACTGTTAATTTTGAATCAACTAAGAATTTGTAAGAATAAAAAGAACACAGTGAATATAATTGGATAAACAAATTAACTGCAACATCCTGTAATATTTAGAATTTCATGAACATACATTTTGGTAAAGCATTTAAAGTGTGGTACAGTAAGATTGTAGTTGGACTGTCTCAGTACCATTGTAGATTACCATTAGATTTAAGAGATAGATAATCTCTGAACAGGTACTTGACCAAGGAGCATCAGCAATGAGTCGCACACAGCATCCAGCCAATTTCAATGCCAAAGAAGTCTGCACTCACCCACAACTGGTTTCCAGCAGACTGTCCCCGACTTGCAGTGAGGCCATGCCAAAGTCAGCTATCCTGATGTTGTTCTTCTCATCCAGAAGAAGATTTTCAGGCTTGAGGTCTCTGTGACTGGAAACACATTCCAGACCACAAGACAATAAACTACAACATCATACATGTTATATTTATACTACATTTCAGGAAAATATTTTACTTTATACTTTTCAGATTATAATATTAGACAAAGAATAAAATAAATTAAACTAAAAATGCAGTACTGTGCACATTCAAATATTACAACAGGACTTCACAGACCTTTCTCTGAAAAAAATCTGTGGTTTGTTGCATCCTCTGATTATGTTTCAGATGCCAAAACGTTGCATGTTGCGCTTGTTTTCGCTCTCTCTACGTCCCCTCACCCTGCCCCACCAGGTCCTGCCTGGAATCCTCATTTGACATAATATTGGGGGTAGGGGGTTCTCTTATTGCCATAATATTTCAAATTGTGTTTCCTTTGTGTGCAGGATAATTTTCCAATGGCAAGACTGTAACTCTGGATATACGTAAAAGCACCTGATTTATCAAACACAGAGAGCTGAGGCCTCATATTAATATAAATAATAATTTTGCTCTGAAGTGAAAGAATGTCTCGCAACACTTAAGGAATAGATTTGTGCCAAAATATGATGAATGATTACAGCAAGCAAAAACTGCTGCAATGTATAGATTCACATGAATATTCCTTTATGGCAGGCAGAAAAGGAAAAGATTGGTGTAGCAGAGGTGTTTTTTGGCTTTCTTCCATGCCTCTGCATCCCTGATTCTCCTACACCAGATTTACCAGCTGACCAATGGAAGGGGGCCTAACCATAGTCTGAGCTTCAGGTAACTGTACACGAAGTCAGTAAATATTAATTTGCAAACCTATACATATATGTCAACAATCTATAACTTTCTTTGATGTTTAGTTCAATAATCTACACCAGTTGCCCATTAGAATGTCTTAAAAAACTATGTTATGTGTTTACATTATCCCAGATGTTTCAATCAATGTTCAAACCAATGGAAATCCCGAGTTTGATTCAAGGTACTAATGGTTTCATATCTCCTCTAGTTACCAACTAATGTGTAAGGTTTTAAGGTAATGTAACTTTATACAGCCTTCAACACTCATAAAAATGTCTCTAGTAAAATTGTTTTGACCATGGATAACAGCGCTCGGCTACACTTTGATTGAATTTGCCACATAATAGCTGCAGTCACTGTAGTGGATTCATCTAATTTAATTTATCATGTTAACGTTACATTAGCTAATGTCAATATGTCATTGGAATGAAATGACAATGTCACTTAACATCACATCTGAAATGGTGGTGGTTTCACACAGAGAATTCCCATAATGCAACGCTACCACAACATCATTTTACGACTGTTGTGATTTTTTGTGAAATGAAAAAGAGCACATGAATGTGGTTCCTTTACTTTTTGCTGGAGTATTTGCCTTTTACCTAAAACTCAAAAAAAAAAATCTCTGTGATTCTTCCACCACCAATCTAAAATGTTGACCTCTCAATTTGCGCAACATTGTCTTTTGGAGAATTCAAGCGAGGCGACTTTGAAAAGAAAATCAATCAATATTCATAACAAAAAGGTAGAAATCATTTTCAAGATTTGAAGAAATAAGTTTCCTATCTCACATACCATATGGAATGACTGTGGCAGAAGTCTAGGGCAGAGATAATTTGTCTGAAGAATTTTCTGGCCTCTTTGGGGGTCAGCCTGCCCTTCTTTACCAGATAGTCAAATAGCTCTCCACCAGACACATGCTCCAACACCAGGTACCTAAGAGACAGAGGGGCCATCAAGTTATATATATATAAAAAAAACCACAATAAAAAAAAAAAAAAACATTTTAAAAGAGGGAGTCTGGAAACAGAAATGTGTAAAAATGACATCAAAATCTAAGCGCATAATACTCTTGATGCTTCTACCATACATACAAACTCCCCCACACTCATAGCGCATCTTTAATTTCATACGGTTGTTTCTCATTTTAATTTTACAGCACCTTTTTCTCGTTAATATTCAAGGCTGTTTCTGGCCGAGGATAGATTAAAAAAAGTCAGTGGAATGAAGACAGTTAACAGATACTTACAGATATTTGTTATTCTCATAAACATCATGCAGCTTCAGAACATGAGGGTGCTCTATTAGTTTAAGAATAGCTATTTCTCTCTCCACCTGGATAGACATTGAGAGGAAGGAAGGGAGATAGAGAAAGAGATGTTGAAAGTTTAGAAGAGAAGATCAGAGAAACGGGGAGGTTAAAATAATCGAGACTGAAAAGTCGGATGGAGGGCATGTTAAAGGGCCGATGTTATGCCTATTTCAGGTTCATATTGTTATTTGGGAGTCTACTGAAATAGGCTGACGTGCTTTAATGTTGGGCAAATGCAATACTTTTTCCTCATACTGTAGCACCTCTATTCTCCTTCTCTCTGAAAAGACCTCTATCTCTTTATGCCAATATCTGAAAGGCCCATTTTACTCTAACTAGTTAGCTCATATAGGCCTGAGCCACAGTGCAGCAGTAACACACAACTCCACCATGTTTTAGGAGCCAGTAAATAGTGTTGCTGAACATCAAACACAAATATAACCACAACCATCAACCATCACCATTTGTAAAACAAAAACGGAACCATTGCACATGTTCAAGCAGGAAGCTGATCTGTATCTGACACAATAACCAAGTCTAACATCCCCCAGGAGTAGCTATGGTAGCTGTGTAACATGCTAACCTACAAGGTAAACAGCAAAACAACACATAGTGTAGCAAACTTACAGATTCCATGTTAAAAGTCTGGAAACTAACGGTTGATATTGATCCTCTTTGAGCTGGAGTTATTACATGCAGAGTAGAGCATTGATGAATCACATTTCCATCACATTTCCAGTAAAGTCAACCCTTTTTAGACCTTGCCACTGTTTGACATTGAGACCATCTCTGGTGTAAAATGCATGATGCTTTTCCTGAGTTGGTCATTCATCACTGATTTGGGTCTTATACAAAGTTAGTTTTTGAGTATTAAATTCTATCTTCGATTTTAACCTGCCAGTTTTTCTTGCTGCACAATAGTTTCATGCTAACTTGTGGACTGTGTGTTTATCCAGTTACTGTTTAAACCACAACATGGACAAAAAAAAGGGCACGTTTTGCCTCTGCCTAGAGCAGGAAATAGAAACCTTAAAGGCACAATACGAGCCTCAACATGAACAGAAAAATCCTTGTATTAATGCATTTTAGTTAGACTTCTTATAGCTAACAGACAGCAGCCTGGCAATGTGCTTACTGGCAGTCAGGATACAGAGTAGGTAATGGGCAACTTTCCAAAGCAATATAAACCCCAGGATAGGTGAGCAGGTGAGTGCAGAAGGTGAAGGGTGGCTTTTTCTTTTTTGGTGCAAAGATAGACTGCACTAATCTTAGCTGATGCCTATTGTTATGTATAGAGAAGCAGTGCCCACACAGTTAGCACTTAGAAGTTACAACACATTAGCACGCAGTCCTACTGTGGTGGTTCATCAATCAACAGCACAGGGGCACAGGCCATACTCCATATAGAGACGAACGTCTGTATTGAACATAAATTAAAGGGCAAATTATCATGAAATAAAATTGTATGTATGTACAATATTCCTGGGGGTGTGTCAGCATCTAGTAAATGTTGATTGAAAAATTATCGTCGATTGTATTGTTGTGTGAATAAACATATGCTTCCTGGTTGCGGCACCCCAGTAAAATGAGTGTGTCAGTTGGTTCTCAAACTTTCATTGAACAGGTGACCAGAACCTGCTTTCTCATTGGCTGCTTCAGATTTTCCAACACCCTCACTTTTTCTGGCAGAAAATTGATGTTATTTTCAGGTTTTTGATCTATTGTGATTGGACTGTCCTCAATGTCTTCCATTATTATTAGCAAAACAAATGATAAGTGACTATTTACAGATCAATAGGTGAGAGCAACTTCAAGCAAAGCTGTGAAAATCAAAGGTCTGGTTATTTGTTTACAAAAAAGTCTAGTCAAAGACATTCACTCAAAGAAAAGAAGAGAATAAAGGAGTGGATCAACCTAGTTTATAAATTCAGCAGCATCAGCTATTGAGGACGAGCTTCTCCTGCTCATGTAATGACAATATTAACGAGCAGGATGTGTTGTAAGTAATGACTTCTATTACTTTCCCTGGTTTCTGTTTCGAAGTGTCAGGTCTAAACGACAATGATGAGGTGCAAAACTTCATCCGAATCATTATTCTGATGCTCCACATGTCAGTATGTTTCTTATAAATATAACTTTGCTCAGAAAGATTCTACGTCCTTCCTGGAGTGTGGTTTTGTTTTTCATTCTGTTGTTACAAAACTGCAATGTCTGGTGGACTGTTATTTTTACATTCTCTGACCAATCATATATCATAATCCTAGAGTTTTGGGAGTAATTACTGAAACGCTAGCACTTCTTTCCTGTTAACCCTTGAGGGTACTTACCTTTAAATCATCTGTCTGTCTACTTACAGATCTGGTGAATCTTCAGTGTGAAAGGGAACATTACAGCAGTAATATTATTCTTTTTTTTTCTTTTTTTTGCAACCACCACAGTGAAAATAGATGAGGTAAGATTTGTACCTTCATGAGAACTGATTCTGAGAGTTTTTCTCTGTTGACAATCTTTATGGCCACTTTTTGCCCTGTTATACAGTGGACACCCAACTTCACCAGTCCTGAAAGACACAGACAGAAAAAAGACAGAGAAAGACTGTCTGAAAGTCATAATTGTGTGAGGGCATAGGAATGTAAATTATTCAAAACGCTTTTAGTGGCATTGTCACAAACACTAATGAAGCAGCCCATTAAAGGCAGATTGGGATTTTTGTCAGTTGATCTGCTGTTATATTAAATCTTCAAACTGAATATCCCAATCTTAATTTTACGAGACTGCTAGAGAAGAATGCAGGTATGCAGGGAGAATAACGATTGAATCACGAGCCCTGAATACCATATGCTTGTCAAAGTAATACTGAATGAAGAAGATAAACCTCGCAGGCGTCGTTACCTCGCTATTACCGCAGGCTCCTACCTGTCTGTCCCTTCCCGAGGGTCTTCTCCAGCCGGTAAGGCCCCACATACTGAATGGACTGGCCCGTTGTGAGATCCTTGCTGCTCATCTTTCCAAAAAAAAAAAATGCAATCGTTTCCCCGATATCAGGCAAATTAAGACAGCAGTCGGTCCTGCCCTGTGCGTGATGCCGTCACGCACATCACAGCCAGCCGCACGGCGGAGTGGAGAAAGTGCGGCGGGCTTGTCGTGATCTCAAGCCAGCCACTGCAGCCTACTCCCATGCACTTGTTTGTCAACCCGCGCGATGGGTGTACGAACTGGGTTTAAGAACCGGTGCAATTCCGACCGTGTAAAGCCTTGCATTCAGTGTTTGCCTATGTCGGCGCGTGCCCCTTTTACTACGGCAAAGGAAGCAGCATCTTCCAGAGGAAATGTAGAGAAGGCGGAAAAAAGGGGGGACGGTTGACCGGTGCCAAGTAACGGGAGATGCCCACGATTTATGTGAATAATTGCCTTCAGTTAAGCCAAATCCAACCCTGTCATAAATAACAGATTCCCAAAGCTCAATGGTTCTTTTAGCTTATAGAGCTGGCCAAAAGTAGAGCGTATCTCATTCAGACCTGGACAGGAAGGCTACATTTGCCACAGATTGATTTCTTGTAAGTGCAGAGTCTCAAATATCCCAAGTCAGAATGCCTTGATTGAATCCACTCTGTGATCGATATCAGGGACCCCCACTCCTAACGTCCAAAAACACTTCCAGAATCCTTCCAAGCTCGTACATTCCCCTTTTCTTCTCAGGTCGGGCCTCGTTTGGTCAGGATCTGCCTTTTATGTGCAGATGTGGCGCTGTCTTGATAATAATCTATTATCGCAACAGCATCAGCAAGAAGAATGGGTTTTCCAATATCCGGTGCACACTTTGGCTTACCCCTCCCCGTCCCTGCATCAGGAAATAGAGGAAGCAGGGGGAGAGCATCTAAGAGGAAAAAAGCCGCGGGCAGGCCGGGCGAGAAAGGCGAAACCCGCCCTTGCTCGGGACAGCTGCGGCGGAGAAAGGTGCGCTCGATTTCCCGGCGGAGGATCGGCGCTCGACCCGCTGATTTATCCTGTTTCTAGAAAAACGCGTCCTCAGCTGGCCTTGTTGTAGCCGACTCCCGGCCTCTCCCCGCGGTGCCCCTCTCCCACTCCCTGTTTCTCTGTCTCTCTTTCTCTTTCCCTGGCCGGTTATGCTCATGATATCACCGCATCTCTTCCCTCGCTGGGCTGCTGACTCCCGCACAAATAGCAAAAACTAAAAATCAAGAAGACAAAAAAAACGCCACGTAAAAGGTAATCTGTGCGGCCCTTACAAGTTGCCCATCATTCACGGGGTGGCCTCCTCCACTCCGCTTTCTGCAATATCCTCATTTTCTTTTCTGCACCTCTCTCACTTTTCCTCCCCTCTTGCTACCTTCTCCTCGTCCGATACGGTCAGCATCAGCATCCGGGTTCCGCCTCCACCCCCCGTCGCCCCCACCCTTCCGCTTCTTATTTTTTTTTATTTATTTATTTTTTTGCCACAGCAAAGTTTCATACTATACTGCCTGCAACAGCTGTGGAAAATTTCAGATGATGGAGCAAGATCAAAGTCACAACTAAGCAACACATTTAAACCCTAAATGCAATATCAGTTTTAATCATGGCAAAACATGAATTGAAATATTATGGATGGGAAAAAAAATAATCTCCCCCTCAAATGCTCTGAACCATAAGCCTTCTGTGAGCTTTTTTTTTTTTTTTTTTTTTCATAAAAACAACAACAGTTTTCAGGAAAGAAATTTCATATTTGAGGAACTGCTCCATCTGATTTTAATGCTGTAAGAATGAAACAAATAAAATAGGGCGATAAAGCCCATCGTTTATGAATAGATGTTGTACACTGCTGACCCAGAGGACAGCACACGAGCACTTGCAAAACCACTCGGAAATGCGTCATTGGAAGCTGTGATTATATTGTGATATCTTTATAATACTGACCCTCAAATATTAATCTTAATCTCTTGATACAAGTAGATTGATAAGGATGAAATTATCTGATAGTGCTGTGTGTTTGATATTTTGTGAATGCGTGTGCGTTTGTATTAAAAAGGAACAAACAAAGACAATATAAAGGAAAGAGAAGAGAAAGTACAAAGAAGACAAGTGAAGAGAATAAACATAATTCTCATATTGTTTTACTCATAATGACCACAGAACAGCAGTAGGCACAGTCAAAATCTCCATCCACACATGCACAACATTCAGGCGTGTTTACATGCACATTATCGTGGCAATACATTGACATTCCAATTGAGTGAACTCAAACATTCAGTTTGGAATGACTGTTTTTTTCACAGCAATTGCTGTGCAACTATAATTTCTAACCACATGATGGTGCTGTTATAGTACTGCTATGAATTTCGTCACTCTGAAAGAACTCAGTTACACAGAACACAGAGATAGTTGGATCCTTTGAGTCTTTACTTCTGTAAACCTTTCTGTGTAAGTCATAGTGTTTTATCATAAGCTGCCCTGCTCTGAGCTGCAACTGCTACACAAAAACAGGTCTGTCTGCATGATACAGAACACTTCCAGGACCTTTCTCTGTCTTTCTGTAAGCACGGGAATTACAAGATTAGAAATTGTTACTTAAAAATGCAATAATATTAATCTTGCATCATGACCAATGCTGTTGTCTTGAGACTTTTCTGTTCCTCTATGTCTGGACTCTTTTTGATGCCTGTACTGACAGCCCTTTTATTATTATTAATATTATTATAATTATTTGTCCTTGGTATAACACATAGCTTATCAATGAAGACATTTTTTTAAATAGATCGTAGAAGCTTCACTAAGATACAAATCTACAGCACACGGACTATTAAATGACAAGCTTAACATTATGTGGGTCCTCTGGGCTTCTGAAACACTCTTATCTCATTTTTTTCACCTCTCGCTCTTTAGTAAAGTAGAATTATTATCTTGTGCCCGAGTTTTGATTCTTCTTTCTGTGCCTCATCTGTCATGATGACCTAATGGTTCTCAACCATTTCTTATTCATAAAGCAGCAACAATCTAGATCTTATTCACATGTTGATTTCTCATTGTCGCAAAAGCACAGGTTGCATAATATAACATTAACAAAGACTCTATTCCACCATACAATGCAGCAGTTGATAGTAATATTTTACATCTGTGTTTGAAGTACCACATAGGCAAATAATGATGATGGTCAGTCATTATTTTCTTTATTTCATATACAGGTTTTGGTTATGATGTAGATGCAGCAGAATATAAAATACATTGTGAGACACTTATTGAAAAAAATACAGCAACAAGTCAAGATGGAAAAGAAAAAGTGATGCAAAGGCCTTTTTTAGTTTTGCATCTTTGGTCCCCAACCCACATTATTACCCCAAGCCTTCCACCTCCATGAACTTCTTCAAAAAAAATAAATAAATAAATTGTAAATAGTAATAGTATTGTATAGTTATATGTATGAATAATAAAGCAGACAACAATAATGGTGCATGTGCGAACAGATTTATAAAACACACATACATATACACATTTAAATAAGTTGAAAGAAAATAATTAAATAAATAGACATACATACATACATACATACATAAACATCCAACATACCTGAACATGAGTGTATATATTTACACTCATGTTCATATATAAACATACATACTGTATATACCCATATGCAGTCACATACATAAAAAAACACGCAAAACATATGCAAGATGAAATGTACATATGTAAAATATACATTAAAAAATATGCAAGATGAAATGTACATATGTTTTTTTTATGTATAATGTAAATTTTCTGATCTGTAAAAAGTAAATGGCAAAACTGTGGCAGTACTACTGTACGTTTCAAACCTTGATCATGGGACCAGTAACCAAGGCATATTTAAGCTAAGGCAGGTATACAGCACCCATGTCTATGTGTGCATATCTCCTGAGGTGGCAAACAAATCTGATCAACAATACACAATTACAGTGACATTTCACTGGCAGCCAATCGGTAAAACCCCAACAATATTCTCCAACTTCAAAAAAGACATGACATTACTCATCCACAGCAAGGAGATGCTTCTGCTTACAATAAGAGGTAAAAGCAACTACATTAATTTGACCACTTGTAAATATATTCTCATTCAGTCTTCCAAAGATGGCGAGGAAGGGTGAAATTCAAACATATGTTATTTCAGCTACATTTAAAAAAAAAGGTTTCTAAAACATTAATAATTTTGGGAAGGCTCGAACGAGAGTTGGATTGCATTGAGAAAGTGAGCATCAGACAGTGAGCATGTATCACATTTATCCTCCGCTGTATTGGGGTTTGGAGATTTAGAGAGATTAGTTTTGCTGTAATGAATTCTGCAAAGCACCTTAAGCTGAATGAAGCTCAGACACTCACAAGAAGATGATGTATTAATCACTTCTAAAGCCTATTTATTGTAGATTATAGAGGTATGAGACATGACCCTTGGTTAAGGTGACAGTCTTAAGTATATGATCTATGGCAGAGAAGGGTGGGATCTGAGGAAATGCAGGGGAGCAGGTCTTCACAATACCCTGTAAATTTGTTAGCTGAAAGGAGTGCTTTATAAACGTCAGTTTGGGCTCAAGGGTGAAGGGATTAGATTATGGTGGTCAGGGGTTAAAGATGAAGGTCATTTTGACATCACAAAGCATGTGTATTTGGGCATGAACGATTATGAAATAATTTGAAACGAATTCCTAACGGAATGAAATGATGAAGTAATGACCTTTTTCTCCTCTTAATTCAAAGTGTTCTATCTGTAATTTCTGTCTGTATTTCATGATTCTGTTGAACTGTACTGTGTTATTGTGGTGCACTGCCTACCCTACTAAAAAAATAATGAAACATACACCAGGGTGCTGGAAAGGAGACTGCCCAATTGTCAAACCTCGGATTAGGTAGGAAGAATGCGGATTCGGTCTACTCAGTGGAATGGTAGACGGACTCTTTACCCATGTAGGTGTTTTAGTAGGGTTATCAGAGTATACCCATCCAATATTCATGTGTTTTGTGGATCTCGGGAGGACATATGACCATGCCCCTTGGGATATCCTATGAGGAGTGTTGAGTGAGGATGGGGTCCCCAGGCTGTTGTCATGAGTAATCCAGTTCTTGCACAACTAGAGTGGGAACTGTGTTTGTTTGTATTTGGTCAAAAGTCCAACACGTTAGGGCTACTCTTTATCGCCAATTCTGTTGTGACTTTTGTGGATGGGATCTTAATGTGTGGGAAATAGGAGTTTGTGTTGAGTTTGTTTTTTTTTAAGTTAAAAGGCCAGTGGATTCAGCAGAATGAGTTTGGCATACTATTTGTTTGGCATGAAACCCTGCAGTATGAGAAGAATTTGTAACAATCAGTGTCTCCTGTTCCATACTTGCTTTGTTTTGTGATTAGTACCAACCATCCACTGTTCCAAGATCATACAATCATTTTCCACAGTCTATCGGTAGAAATTACACGTCTCTCTTTTTTTTTTTTTTTTTTTACTTTGTCATAAAGTGCTTGTCCTAGGAGACAAACTGAATCAGTTTATTAGATGCCTATTTTGTAGATGAGAATATATCTTTGAATGGTCAAAAACAGTTGACGGATGCAAAAGTGTAGGAAACTGAACCTGCTCTGAAAACCTAATTCATCCAATTCATCCAATACAGACCATCTGGGTAAACGATTCAATTGCACCATACAGTTTTTACTCCTTAGAACGGAATTCCAATCCAACATTTAAAAACAATGGCACATCATAGAGTCCCATACAGCTCTTAAGTGTTTTAGTGTCAACCTTGCATAGTTTACAGGAGGCAATCTAACCTGCAAAATCTACTGGTGAGATCATGACATTTTTTACATCAAGAGAATATTTCAAAGCCCTTGTACATTAGCCTACATTGGAAAAAAACCCTACCTTTTCTTTAAACTTTATCCTACATGTTTACGTTGCATTGGATCTCACGCAGTCACCATCAATTCAGTATATTGTCTGCACTGATGTACTGTACATATTCTGATGAGTCTATTCAGACCAGTTTACCAGTCAGTTGGCATGGCCTAGTAGTATTTGTTGGTGGTTTATCCCTCTATACTCTTTTGTCTGAAAAGCACTTTCATGTTCAAAACATCACAAATAATCAGTATGATCTTGAAGACATTCACTGACACACAACAATGCATTCCCTGGCCCCCTACCCTTGCCTCAACAATCACAATAAAGTGCCAAACCATAACATGACCCCATGCTGAACTCTGAAACTAAGTCTTAAACCTGAAAACCTCACTGATGGTGTAAACCTAAATTTGCTCTGACAGGGACAGAATGACATGCATGCTGATGCATGCAAACACTTGGTGCTGCTCCTTACCCTTTGCCCTTTCAGCTCTTCTCTGCATCAGACAGTTGTTTTTCCTCCCTGAGAGGAATTTCTCTAAAGCATGTAGATGCTCCTCTCAAGTGGTTGGAAGGTATATCTGATGGCGCAGTCTTTCACTTTGTTTGATATAAATGCAAAACAAGTTGCCATGTACAACAATGGTCATGGTTGCATTTCATAGCATGAAGTGCGTATGAGAGCAACCTCACAAGCAGTACATGCGCGCATCTGTGTGTGTGTGTGTGTGCGCGCGCGCGCGTGTGTGTGTGTGTGTGTGTGTGTGTGTGTGCGTGTGTGTTGTAACGTAACTCAAATGGTTTCACATGTTAAATGGGAACATTCCTGGAGCCACCTGTTTACACAAGGTAAACTTGCACTCAGTTACATCACACTGCTTAACTGTCCTATTGGACCACAAACTATTCACATTTTGTACTGGGCAGGTCAAATAATAAAAAAAAAATTATCCAATCCACAGGGAGTGATATAGCTGAGCCGTGTTGTGTTTTTTTTTTTTTTTTTTTTTTTTACATATGTTGGATACACTCCGAAGCAATGAATACAGAACTAGCTAGAAGTAAAATGAGGCCCTCACGATAATATAATATAATATATTTTACTTTAAATGATCTTCAATCCAGAAAGCTTTTCTGTTTTTCAAGTGTTAAAAACATGCTCACTCTTAACTGTGTACCCAAAAAAGTAGAGTACAGGGCTAGTATGGGAATATGTCAATGTGATACCAGAAAGAGTTTGAATTTCTCCAGTGCTGGGTAAGATGAGCAAAGCAACAGCTGACAGTAGTCATGTCTATTTGTGTGTGCATGTTTGTGCATGCATGTGTGGGCATCCATGTGTGTGTGTATGCATGTGTGTGTGTGTGTGTTTTGTGTGTATGTGTGGCCAGAGGCCTCCCTCTTAACCACTCTCCAATTACTACTGATTGCAGTGTGCCTGTTCACAAAGTATGCCTTATTTTGGTATAAGATTGTTTTGTCAAACTACTGTTTCCAAAAATGGATGAGAAGCACTTTAAGTGGTTGAAAAGAAATTTTAACATTTACTGAAGCATTTATTTATAAACCCATTAAAACTAGGTAATGCTGGTGGCAAATTTTTTGAAGTCACATGTTGAGTTCTAGCGAGTTGTGGGGAAACAAATTGAGAAACTAAGACCATACAAAGCACTGGTATTGTTACCTTGGTTAAATGTCCACTTACTTACCAATTAATCATCTACAAATAGATAAAACTACAAAGCAACACCCTTTAGATGTGTTGAAAAGGTAGGGGTCCTTTCTTAGTACTGGGCTAAGAATAATGAAACTTTTAAGGTAGTTGCTTCTTAGTTAGTTAATTTCAAAAGCAATTTTGTTTCTTTTCAAATTGCAGTTTACATAAATGTAAAGAGTATCTCTTGCATTACATTTAACCATTTAACTAAATAACTACAGCACATCACTTTTGTGCTGCAACAGAGTGTGGGATAAGGCGACTGTTTCTTTAACAATTGTATCCATAATTTTAATCTAGTATAGACTAAGTCCATTATTTATGAACAACACCTAAAAGACCTGCATCAGTCTAAAATAAAATCATATTCTTGAGATTATCTGTTTTAGAATGAAGATTCAATAAAAGGCTAGAATTGCTGTGATGTTATGACCACTGCACATTTACCATAGCATATAAATATAAATATATAAACAGCCATGCAAGTAATTCTCCCTTCAATCTGAGGTTGGTGTTGACATATTTAAATGATTGTTATTGGGACTGTAATTTGTGACGCTGTTGTTGGACTGTGCTGGGTCACACTGGGAGGGGTCCCTAATATTTTGGTCATCACAGCTGATAAGTGTGTAGGTGTATTATGCAACAGCCCTGCAATACTTTTTTTTTTTTGGCCCCGATGCATATATGAGTGGGGTGACC
>CAAKHG010035067.1:0-10894 GCA_901007715.1 Dactylopterus volitans
GAGGACGTGAGAACGGAGAACCCGCACACGACGGGAACCATCCCAATATGCAAATGTTCAGCTTCTGATGCTCGTTTATTCCTCCACTTCAACTTTTTAAAGTCACTGATTTATATTTGCAGATGCTCACAAAATACTGTCGATGAAAAGGCCCAGAAACAAGTTTTTTTGTATTTGTTTACAAGCAGATAGGCTCTACTATATTTTATTTATAGTGATTTTTTTTAATTTTTTTTTTTTTTTGTAGCAACCATTTTTATTTTAAACAAACGGCATTAATTCACACGTCACCATATGTCTTCTTCTTTCTTCAAGCTAACACTGTCATTCTAGGATGTATACACTGATTCATTGTTTTGGGGTTTTTTAGTAAATGTGGAAAAATAATTAAAAAGGATACAGAAAGTCCTTTAAATGTGAAATTTTATCTTCTGTAATTGCAAGAACGACATTGTGTCTTTCAGCGGGCAGATTATCCCGTGGATTTATTATGACTTGACAACAATCTTCTCATCGTTGAGATGCAACAGTGATGAAAAAGATTGGTTTTTAAGTTCAAAAATAATAATGTAAAATATTTAATGTGCATTTATCACAACTCGATGAACTAAATGATTCAACAGTCCAAAAGCTGTCAAATCAAGATTTAAAAACTACAGAAAGAAAATTTCTATTATTACTAAAAATTTGTATTTTTACAGCTTGATGATAGTCCTCTTTAAAAACAGTGAAAAAATAAAATTGAAAAATTGGGGAAAAAAACATTAAGAAACAAATTTAATAAATTAAGTATTTACTACAGCTTGATAATAATCTTCTTGTTGAAACACAAAAGTGTGAACAGAACAGAACGATTCAACGGCTCAAAAGCTGCCAAAGTAAACGAAGATTTCAAAAGTACAAGTACTAAAAAATAACTAACCGAGAATTTAAAGAATTATAAAATATAAAGATACATGTAATAGGTATTAGTAGGAACCTGCTAATAATCTTCTCATTGTTGAGATGCGGCAGGGTTGGCGCTCACGTGCGCTAACGTGCGCTAACGTGCGCTAACGTGCGCTCACGTGCGCTAACGTGCGCTCACGTGCGCTCACGTGCGCTAACGTGCGCTAACGTGCGGGTGTGGTTGGTGTCTCCTTGCAGACGCTGCGTAAGAAGGGCTTAAACGGCTGCGACAGCCCCGACATCGAGGCCGACGACTCGGCGGGCCAGAGCCCCGAGTCGGACGACAAGTACCGGAAGATCAACGAGGACCTGGACCTGATGATCAACCGCCAGAGGATCTGCGTGAGTCCACGTCAGCTCTTTTAAACGTCGCGGTCCGACGCCGGCCGCTGACAGACTCCTCCCTCTTCGTCCAGCAGGGCCTGCCCCCGTCCAACTACGACATGGGCGTGTCCATCCCAGGCAGCAACCCCGCCGGACTGCTGTACCAGCACCCTGGCATAGGGGGCGCCGTGGGGAGCCACAACCTGCTGCCCATCGCACATGCTCACGCCTCCCTGCAGAGGAACAGCATGTCCCCGCAACGGCCCCCCAGCGCAGGAAACGCAGGTACGAGCGTGTCCGGTTTGGGAGGGGGCGGGGCCTCAATGGCGTAAACACGCGAGAGTCATGACTCAGCACCGCGGTTGGAGTCATGACTCAGCGTCTCCGGGCCCAAATGAGCATCGTCCGCTTAGAAACCAGAGAACGCGGCCGTCCTCCAGCCGCCTTCAGGGGAAAAACAAGGCTACAGCTGACTCACTGAAACCATGGCAACGCTATGTTTTCACTGGACCTCCCCCCAGTGCATGGTGGGAAGCAGCAACCCTCATAACCAACTAGCCCTCTATGGGCGTGGCATCCGTCTCGGGGACGTCTAGCAGGACAGTATGTCACCAAGGTCACGGAGGAACTGAGCCGATTTTGGTGGTCAAAAGGTCAAAGGTCACAGAACCATTTTTGTCCATAACTCTCAGTGTTATACGCTGATTTTGACGATGAAGAATTGACATCAAGATATTGAGTATCTAAAAGGGCAAAGGTCATTGTGACATCACTATTCTACTTTTAATAGAGTTCACTCAAAGTCTTAACTACATAGATGATGACAGACGTGGATGTTAGCTGCGTCCTGATTGGTGGGCGCAAGGATCCGTTTATCACTTAACAGTCAAAATGGAGTCAGAAACTAGAATTCATTCATTTAAAAAAAAAATGTGTGTGTTTCAGGGCTGATGGGGTCGGAGCTGCCGGGCGCCGTGCTCACCGTGGGTAAGGGTCACCAGATTACACTCACGTGATTGCCCCCCCCAACCCCCCACCACCACTCTGCCGCTCCATCGGCGTTAGCATTAGCGTTAGCTCTGGTCACGCCGCGTTTCCTTCCTGTCTGAGGAGGCTAAAACCGCAAACCCTCCGCAGGAAACGGCGGCTACAGCGGCGGCCACCACTGCCCCTCCCCCGGCCTGCTGTCCCCGGGCGGCGTGTCGAAGGGCATGCACGAGAAGAGTCCGCCGCCGCCTCCGATGAGCATGAGCCGCAAGCCCGACCTGCGGACGCTGATGCCGCCCGCCAACAAGTGCGCCAACATGCCCACCATCGTGAGTGTCTCCTGCGGCCCGATGTGTGTGTGTGTGTGTGTGTGTGTGTGTGTGTGTGTGTGTGTGTGTGTGTGTGTGTAACTAACTGTGGTGTGTGTTTTCACGCTGCGCTCCAAGTGTGAGGACTTTGACCTCATGTTGGTAAGTTGCTCTGAAACGCACCGCGACACCGGGAGCAGACATGAGCGCTCGCCACTAAACAGCCGTTCCCATCTAGCGCACATGCGGGGACCCCCCGCGCCCACTCGGCTCTTAGTTTTTCCAGCCAGTCAAACTTTGTTCATACGACAACATAGAACCTTCAACAGCGACAAATAAACAATAAAATCCCAAATAGAAGGAAATCTGAGCTCTGGAGGTGTCGGACTATGAATCATAATGGGATCATATAGTTTGATGAGCGCGACGCCAACAGAGGGCTTAAACAGGTCAATTCACCTCCTCGTGAAACAGGCCCTTTTAGCTCCTGTCCCTTTAAGTTGCCCCCCCCGCCCCTGCTTCATAGAAAAGCCCACGCCCTCCTGATTGGACGGCGGAAATCACATGTATGATATTTTGTACTTCATATGTGATTGTTGCCGTGCGTGAAGAAACTAGCAGCGCCACCTCGAAGCGCTTCTGCCTCTCGGCCAATCGCAGGCCTGCTCTGACCTGACCGCTCTGTCTCTGCGCGGTTTCGCAGAACCAGAGAATAAACCACTCCCAGACGGCCCAGACGCTGACCACGCCCGCCGTCTCCATGGCGGCGCAGACGCTGGCCGGCCCGCCGATGGCCGGCTACCCGTCGGCGCTCTCCTCCCCTTACGGCTCGGGTGAGTCTCGTCTGAGCTGCTTGAGCACCGTTCCACGGGAAAAAAAAAAATCTGACCCCTTTTTTTTTTTTTTTTCCCTTCCCCTCAGAGTTCTCCCTCGGCGCCGACCTCTCCTCGCTGTCCGGGTTCGGAGGTTCTGGTCTCGGGTCGGTGGCGAGCTGGCAGCAGCAGCAGCAGCAGCAGATCCAGAACCTGCCTCACTCGGCACTCGGCCACATGGGGTGAGAACGGCGAGGCGGTTGTTCCCAGTCAGACTCGGGCGCGTGGCGGCGGCGCCCTCTACTGACCGACTCTGCTAATGCACCTGATTTCAAACAGGTTTCACAAAGACAAAAAAAAAATCATTAAATGAACACAAAATTAAAGTAGAAATGATGCAAAAATAATGCGGGAGGCAGAAATTACAAACAAACAGCAAAAATAAGTGAAAATGTATGGAAGGCCAAGCGTGTCAAAATAGAAAAAAAAAAGGTCACATTTGAGTCTGAAGGATTGGAAGAGCAGGTGTGACAAAAAGGTGGTTGCTTATTTCATTTATCAAAATAAATGTAAATAAAAATAAGTGCTTGATATCTTCAATTTATTTATTTGTGTCACCAACCAATTAAATAATAATAATTAACAACAGTTGTCATCTTGATGCAAGCACATGTTTTTACCTTTAATCTGAAAGGGTTTTTCATTTAAAATAAATTTGGACTCGTACTTGAATGATCCTTAATCAGTTTATTCATACCTCAAATTATAGTTTAGATATTAATTTTAGAATAAACTGGAGAGGGCTGACCTGCAGCTAATAATCCCATCGTCATTACATTGATTTGTCACGCAAAGATGATCGATAACCAATAATCACCTGTGACCTGTGTGCTGCGTCTCCCTCCTGCGACAGAAACTTGTGCCAGAATTCGAACCTGAACCTCCCCTCGGGCCACCAGAACCTCCACATCAAGTCTGAGCCGGCCTCCCCTCCCAGGGACCGGGGCGCCGGCATGGTGGTCGGCACCGGGCTCGGGGGCGTGGCCAACCTAGCCGGATACTGCAGGGGCCCCGGCGACGGCGGCCACCGTTCCCCTGGCGACAGCGCGTCCAGCTGCGGCAGCTCGTACGAAGGCAGCGAGGAGCGTGAAGATCACCACGGCAACGACGGCTTCCTCCTGCGGCCCCTGTCCGCTCAGGACGAACGCCACAGCCCGTCAGTAAAGCGCATGAGGCTCTCGGAGGGCTGGGCCACATGATTGGAGGCAGCCAGAGGAGGCGGGGTCTTTAGCAAAGTTACCTGATAGTGTTATTATTATTATTATTATTATTATTATTATTATTATCCTATTCTTACTGTACCGAGTGGGTGTGCTATATGTGTAAAGGTGACATGTACGTGACGGCGTCCGAGTCAGGCAGTCGGGTTTCCATGGAGACAGAGATGTTCTGCTGTATTTACAACACGTACTGTAGTCGCACGCGAGCGCCGGCGGGACGAGGACGCGGTGTGAGAAGAGGTTTTATAAAAGCTCTGAAACTTCGAAACGACGTCAAGACGTGTTGGTGAAGCGCAGAAGAAACTGTCACTTTGGCGCGGCAGCTTGTTAGCTTAGCTCAGCTTAGCTTAAAGGCCCGGGAGCACAGCTCGCCCTGCTCCGTCACAGCCGTCGACCTCAGCGTTCCGTCTTTATCTGCAGAAAACGAGTAAATTTCTGTTTCAGAATGGGAGGTGAAGTAAGTGGGTGGAGCTTAATGACACGCCCGCGGCGGTTAGGTGGTTAGCTCAACTCTTTTACGTAACTTTCAGCACTAAAAGCCACTTAACTCACCGTAAAAATAGCTGTTTTGTGGATCCACATATCTGTGATGCATTTGTCATTTCATCGGGGTTATGTGGTTGAAAACAAACACGGAGCAATAAAAAAAAAAAAACCCCAAACAGCACACGCGAGTATGAGCGTATGGAAGGCCGCGTGTGGCGAAAACACAGTGCACTGTGGTATAGAACTAAACTGAGCGCATATCGGACAGGAGCTGCACATGCAGGACAACGTTGCTGCGTTGACTGCAGGACGCGGACGTGAGCGGACAACGATCCGCGCGCAGCGCCGCGGTTCCACCTTCCACTGACACGTTTACGACTCGAGTCGGAGTTTAGCACCTCTTCTGACGTCTTCGATTCCCGTCGGCACTGGATGAGATTTTTCGATGAACCGGCCAGGGTGTGGGGGGGGGGGTTGATGTACATTTACTGCTTGTTTTGTGTGTGTGTGTGTGTGTGTGTGTGTGCGGGTGTGTGTGTGTGTGTGTGTGTGTGTGTGTGTGCGTGTGTTCAAGATGGGATTTAAGTAAACAACAAATATGTTCAACGCACATTCACCTATGTGCACCTTCATGTATGCAAAGTAACGAAAAGCTAAAGTGAGAGAAGTCTGGTACTCCGAGTTTATAAGAGCAGGGATGCTGAGGTGGAACCTCGGGTTCCCCACCTCACACGCCGTGTTGCAGGTTCAACAGCTTAGCGCGCAATTTAAAAAAAAAACAAAAAAAAACACACACACAGCACATTTGAATATGAAGGTATGGAAGGCCATGTGTGTCAAAAAAGGACAAAAAAAGAGGACAAAAATAACACATTTGAATGTGCGGTTATGGAAGGCCAGGTGTGTCGAAATAAACAAAAACAGCATTTTTGAATAAGAGCGTAAGGAAGGCCGTGTGCGACGAAAAGAACAGAAAGAGTGAGAGAACGTAAGAGATGAGAGAGGGAGCAGCGCGGGGAAGGAAAAGAAATGTGACCGAGGATGTTTTAGCTTGAGTGATGGTAGTTTCTGCGGCGTAGAAAAGAAGCTTCGCACAAATTTAATTTGATGTGAAGATGCTTATTAAGCACAGAGGGAAATGTCGGGAGCCGTGGGCGATCCAGATGACAACACTGTGGAAGCAAAGAAAGGGTGGGAATTTTTACGAGTCATTAGATATCAAAAATCCACCATGTGTGAATACTTGTTAGCATTGAAACTGAAATACGGCTGTTAATTGCACACAGAAAAAAAAACATTTTAGAGATAAACAGAAGTCTGTAAAGGAGAAGCTGCAAAGCTGTTTACGCTCATTTTTAATGACGATGGATGAGTGGAACAGAAACAAAGGGAAGTTACAAATGCTTTAGATGCTAAAAATTAACAAAGTTTTTGAGCAAATTTGGTTCACTCAATTTTAGAATGTAACCTGTATTTAATTAAAACTTTAAAAAAATATTAGTAATTTTACTTTGTAAAAAACAATTGTGTTCCAAGAATTTGGTCAGATTTTGTGATGAAATGACTGAAAGGTTTTCTTCCAGATATTTAAATGATAGCCGTTTGTGCCCGTTAATTTTTTCAACAAAAACCTGGAATTACTGGATCAACAATATCAAAATAATGCCCCTCACCCTGTTAAAATTCATTGATATTTAACTATTTAAATGCTATATATGTATGATGTAAAGTGTCGGTGCTTGTCAGGTGCATACTGGACTATGATTGGCTCACACTAGTGGTGATGTCACAAATATTGTTCACCAGTATTAAACTGAACTGAAGCTCAAATATCAAAGTGAACCAACAAGAAGAAAAACACAGGATTGAATAAAAAAGGACTTTAAATCTTAAAATGAAGATGGATTTTTAAAATTCAAGATAAATTCTTTGAGGCTTAATCGAATCTTTGTCCTGTCAGGTTAGGTTCTCTCAAGAAAGTTCACTTTAGCAGGGAAAAAAAGGAATAAAAGCCAATATGAATTTAAAAAAGGAATTAAAAGGGTCTACCTTACCATTTGATAAAACCTGAATTTAACTTTCTGAAAATTCCATACCACATACATTCAAATAGTTTTTTTTAAATCAAATATTTCAGTGCTGCAATTTTTTTCTGAGCTGATTTTTTGAAAACAAAGTTTTCAATTTTTTTTCATTTTTTTTTATTTTTTTTTACATTTTTACAGCCTTTCATTGCTTCCATACAACTCGATCTGCATTGCTCTCCAAAGAGACGCATGCGTTTGTCAAATGAGGAAGAGAACTGGACTAATCATAGACTCACGGCCTTGTCAAGCAGAGAGAGTTAGCATGAGCTGTTAGCTTAGCACGATTTAGCAGAGTGAGGACTACAAGCCATATCCAGCGGGAGAGTGACGCTTTGCTGCATGTTTTTATAGTGTTAGAGTACAAAAAGTTTATTTCTTCCTTCTTTATTGTATCAAATTGATATTTTTGGATGTCTGCAGCTCTATTTAAATGTAACGTAAATATAAATGTAGAGAGAGGAAGCACAGATGCACATTGTTCTCTATTAAAAAAAAATATTCAGGGAGATTTTAAGTCGGGTTTAAAATGTTAAAATACTTTTTTAAAAAAGAATAAAAATCCCCTCTAAACTTCAGCTGGTGTCAGACCCAAGATGATGTCAGAGCACAAACACGTCATCAGGTGGTTCATTGCAACTTATATTTGCGGCGATGGATGCAGTACATTTATTTTAACATTCATTTACAGTACATGAGTGAGTGACAGCACCCGGATCACAGTATAAAGTACTCCATTTTTTTTTTCAAAACCCCCATAGTAGTTATAGAAGTATTATGGCTATGACGGGTCTGTTGTTACATATGACTTTATTATTCTGGCGGCGCATCAACGACATTCTGATATTTGTGTTGTTGCAGTTTATTTTTCTGCCAACCTTTGTTAGAGTTTATGAAAAGTACAATATTTCCCCCTGAGACGAGGAGGGTAGGAAGTGGGAGGTCGGTTAAAAGAAAAAAAAAAGTGCAAAAAGTCTTGTACTGAATCAGAGCCCGACCGATTTATCAGGCATTATGGATAAGTACTTACATTCAAATTTGTAATGACACAAATAAAACCTATATATATATACTGTATATCGTTTTATTTGTGTGTCGCTCAGTTGTTTATCATTTATAAACTCCCAGTCACGTTTACCATTTTGCGCTGACGATATTTTTTGACAGGAAGGATTTTGGCTGAAAAATAGCAATTATACACCCATCAGCCATAATCATGGCCGCCGCATGCTCACCACAGAATATAATGCAACGGCCCTGCTATCAATTCTGGGTTGTACTGAGAGGCGTCCCTAATATTTTGGTCATACTAGTGTAGTATGACCAAAATATTAGGGACCCCTCGTGGTCCCAATAACAATCGTTCAAATATGTCAACACCTCTCTCACACACATTCAGTCATAGTTCAACATAACACGCGCTGGTCGTAATCTTATGGCTGGTATATTGTCTCCAAAAATCTGGAGTCAGTCGGGCTCT
Source organism: Dactylopterus volitans (assembly GCA_901007715.1). Taxonomy (NCBI): domain Eukaryota; kingdom Metazoa; phylum Chordata; class Actinopteri; order Syngnathiformes; family Dactylopteridae; genus Dactylopterus; species Dactylopterus volitans. The sequence continues at coordinate 8,710 of CAAKHG010035067.1, forward strand.
GGTAAATGTACTCAGTTACTTTCCGTGCTTGTGTGTTGATCACTCTTAAAGGGCATTGCAGTTTTGTGCCTTGCAGCTGGGCGGGTCTGACGCCAGCCGGCGGTGACGACCGGACGGCCGTCTCCACGACATCCACCTTTTGTTTTGGTTTTGTTTTGTTTTATTTTTAAACTTTTATTTTGTAGACGCGGCTGAGGGTCGTTCACATTTGAATATTTTGGTTTGAAAACTGTATATTTGGAGCTCGGGGCCCTCGGCCGCCCGCACACGACCCGCTAATCAGGATCAATTAGCCAATCAAAAGGCCTGTTGCCGGGTAGAAAAGGGTAATTTTAGTAGGAAAGGCACCGCTGCCGCTGCCGCCGCCGCTGCCGCCGCCGCCGCCACCGCCGCCGCCGCCGCGGCTGCTGCTGCTTAGTTTGTCTACAAACTGTTGAAAAAAGGGCAGAGCCCAGATATGTTCTCTTCTGCACTCCTTTCTTAAAGGGGCGTGGCGTCCGCGGGGTTTCCGGGTCCCTGCAGCGGCGGCGGCGGCGACTCGGAGCGAAGGGGCGGTAGAGCCGGGAGCTCGACCCCCCACACTCGCCCCGAGGCGCCCGCGCTTCGGCGCCGTGTAAGCTAACCAAAGGTGTGACGCAGTTCTGGTTCCACTCCTCATAGAACCCGCCTGCACTGCCCAGCCTGACATTGTATTTTATTTGGCGACATGAGTCAACATGCCCCTCCCCCCTTTCTTCATTTACACGCACGAGTGCTTCTAATAAAGTGTAATCAACGTTCTGGGAGATGTCGGCGGCATAAGCTGGCCTTTGTCGCCACTTGGAGACAATGTTTCTCGGAGGAGAGCAGAGATCTTGTACAGCCGAAGCCTCCATCAGAAATGTGGTAGTATTTGTATTTTGCAGAAAAATATACAGGCTCTGTTACAAACAAGCGTGTGGTTTTGTCTTCTTTTCCCTGGCGTGAGATGTTTGCCGCCCGCGGGCAAGGTCGCCAAACTTCAGTCCGACAAGAACACCCGCGAGGACGCGGCCAATCAGCGTCGAGCTCAGCTGAATGTCGGATATTCTATTCTTTAACTCAGTCAAATATTGGCCCAGATTCTTTAAAAACAGCAAAACACCAATGATGTTGGCGAAAGCCGAATTTACCGCATGTTCCTGAACACACCACAGTAGCTGCTGCAGACCAGATGAAGAACGGTCGTTGCACGAGCCGGTCGTCATGGCGGCGCCTCAGCAGTGAAGCCAAAATGGCCTCCGTCTCCCCCCTGGTGGCCGTCTGCAGAACAGCTGATAAACCCCGCCTCCACCTGTAAGTGGGCGGGGCTCGGACCAAACTAAAATATAAACTTCTTTTTTTTTTCGTCAAAGATGGTTTCTGTCGAATCCAGGAAGTGGTGGAACGTTTACAGACGTCCGTTTATGAATCTTACATGAGAACCTGAAGAGGACGCGTGACACTAACTTTCTATAAGTTTTACTTTCTGATTCAAACCATAAAAAATGTGTTTTTAATGGCAAACTTATCACTGGTGATTGAGGTGGGCGGGGCCTCCATACCATGACTCCATTAGCTGACGGCCAGCAAGCAGACTCAAGATGGCGGCGTCTGCGTCCGGGATGTTCCGGCTTCATAGCTGCACAACAGGAGGACTCGGAGGCCAGATTATAAACAGACTTGGATTATTTACGGATTATGGTTGTATGCGTCCATATTTGGCTGATTGGCAGCGGCTCCTCTGCGTGTCGGTCGTAAAGAGAAGGTGACAGGAGGCTGTTTCCTTCTTTCATGGCCACACGGACCCTCAATCGATCCTGCGTCTGCTGTCGGGGAGGAGGGGCTCCACTATTGGGGAGGAGTGATAAGCGGGAAGTGTTCTCAGGAGCAGTTTCTGGGAGCGAGGAGGGGGAGGAGGGGTTGGCCGTCCGCCCAGGCGCCTGCAGGGAACCGCGCACGGGTTCTTGTGTGCTCGCGCGAAAGTGTGCTTGCATGCGGGTGTGTCCGACAAGCAGGCAAATGCCTGGTATGTTCCCAGCAGAACGCGTCGCCTCCGCCGCCGCGCCACCACCACGCCGCCGCCGCAGGCCGTGTGTGTGTGTGTGTGTGTGTGTGTGTGTGTGTGTGTGTGTGTGTGTGTGTGTGTGTGTGTGTGTGTGTGTGTGTGTGTGTGGGCGCCAGAGTC